>JAYMTF010000289.1:0-41092 GCA_036897485.1 Pelargonium nanum
TATATATGTCTTTAGGCCGTTGCAAGATAGGATTTCGTCACCTTTCTGTATCAAAAAAAAAAAAACTAATCGAAATTCCAATGACTTCGAATCACATGAAACATAGCATGCACAAGATATTGTATCAGCCAACGCGATCATGCATTGGTAAGTTGTACAAGGGCACAACTATGTTCTAATTGACAGTATCCATACAATAAAGACAATAAGAGTTGTAGAGGATGACCTCCACCCTCCAGGTTTGGAGTGACAAATTGCAGTGCTACCAATGACCAAATAATTGATAGATGTGAGAGACCTCATTTCTCAAATCTCTCCATCTAGAAGAGTCTATTGTGACACCGGCGAAAAACTATCTACAACCACAACCCTAATTTGTTGAGTGAAGAATAGATTATACCTTTTACCCATCATAGGATCGTGATAAAACTCGCATGACCCCTTTCCACCAAGGCTAATTAGAGTTCCAATTTCACCCACAGATAATGAGAATACCTAATAGCATACAAAAGCAAATGAAAAACAACTGAAAACAGAACATTAATGTTTTGCACCAAACTAACCAATAAATCCCAGGATTTTTGCATAATGAAATTTACTTCTACAATACACCCTAGCTTTTATGCATTTGCTAAATGCCACCAAACACATTAAGCTACACCCTAATCCAATTCCATTTAAAACAAAATTATAGGTCACCTGCTTTCTGCTCCAATCATATGTACGAACACCCGCTCCAGGAGCAAACTGAAGCAGCACAAAACCTTCCCGGCTTAGCTTGTATGCTCCTGACTGCACAGCACACCACAAACCATGAACACAATCAAGTCTATCCTATCATAAAAACAACTAAATCACCTCAAACAGAACCATGCCAATGAAACATACATCTAAACACATGAACTCTGGTGCTCTGGGCTCCACCGTAAGAGCTGCCTTCCCCTTGTATATGGAGTGTCCCACAAAAACCCGAGGAGGCAATCCTTCAAAACCACATGATCAAAATTAAGTTAAACGCTCCTACAACACCAATTTGCCTCACTAAACCTACATTTAGTTTCTAAGAATATTCCGTAACCGGTTTCAGTTCATAGTAACATCTAAACGCTACTACAGCACCAATTTTCCTCACTAAACCTACATTTAGTTTCTAAGAATATTGGTTTCTAAGAATATTCAGTAACCAGTTTCAGTTTATAGTAACATCTGTACACAAACTTATAAACATTGAAATACCTGAAGGAGAATCTGCAGGATAAAAAGTCGGGAGAGACGACTCGGAGGTTGGCCTCTGTGGCTGCTTGGAGTACTGGCATTTCAAGGAGAGCTCCGGCTTGGAAGTTGTTGTTGGAAAAAAGCGAGGGAGGCTGAGATTGAAAGCGGTGGTTCCAGGGAGGAGCTGCGAGTGAGTATGAGAAAGGCACAACCTAGGGTTTCGGGTGGGAATGGGAAGAGATGGAGAGAGTAGCTGCGCCATTTCTTCTCTTCTCTTCGGCTTGTGTTTCTTTCTGGTTATCTTTTCCCCTTGTCTGCTAGAAGGAGAAATGGGTAGAGGCAGGGGTTTAAGCTTTTAAATTTGAGATCAAACCGCTTGGGAAAAAGCATAATATATATGTTGATATTTTATATGGATAATGGTATATACCTAGGTTTTATGCACATAACTAAATAGCCTTGTACCATTTAAATCAATTTTATAGGTGACAAAGTGTCTTACTCTTACATTGGATTTGTAATCCATTATATACCTCAACAAGGCCAAGACCAGTGAAAAGTTCATTGTGAACAATGATTTCGTGTGTTTATTGATAGCTATGGTTGGGTTTATTGATGATATAAATTTATTATTGTAGGCATAGGTGTATTTGTGTATAGAAGGTTAGAGTTTATTGTTGATTTCATTGATGTATTTGTGGATTTGTATTTGGTATGGGTCACACATTTCATGATTGGTTCAGGCGTAGAGTTACCGATTCAGTCCGGATTATAAACAAATCGAGTGTCGGATATGGATTTGGTATCCAAATCGAATTCGAATGTAGAGATTTTATATGTGGAGCTGGGGACGAGATTTGCATTCGGGCCTCTTGCTTTGGTCACGATTATGTTTAATCAATTCGATAATTATTAATTTTCACCGCCAACAAGGAAAATGAACGAGAGACAAGAGACTACTTAAAGTCTAAAACGATGCAATTCTGTTCCTCACACGTCGTCGTTTAACTGAACCAATATAAAGCCAGAGCACTGGATTGTGAGGCATTGAATTGCAGAAAAGGGGCCAATTTCTCGGTAAACCGAACCCCAACCTACCTTGCTGCTCCCGCGTTCGAGGGCGTCCTCTGATTTCTCAATCAGACAAGCACAGCCATGGCGATGCAAACCGGAGTAGGTCTCTCAAAGGTCCTGATCCTTGCCGGAGCAGGTAAATTCTTGCCTTTTGTGGTCGATTTCATCGAACATGTACTTCTATCAACGCGCGCGCGCGTGTATCTTTGCGACGAGCTTCCAAAATCATAGTCCGTGCTCTGTTTCAGGATATACTAGCACGATCCTGCTGAAGAACGGCAAATTGTCGGATGTTTTGGCCGAGATCCAGGTGCTAATTTTATGCTATTATTTTCAAAACCTTTAAATTTAGGATGCTTAATCTTGTTTTTGTTCTTTTTTTTTCCTTCCTTTATGATTGTTAATTTTGTATTTTGAGGCGGCTTATATATATATATATATATATATATATATATATTTGTAATTTTATCCAATTTTATATGCTTGTTCATCATTGTTTTACAAACACATCTCATATTATGCATTGTTAGGGTTTTCAATAATAGAAGGTGATGCATCAATTCAGTCTCATTTGAATCTATATTTTGAATATTTAGATAATTTTAGTTACAAATGACAAATGAATAGACTATTATGGGATGACATCAACTGTTTGTGTTTTCTTGTTGTGGTAGGCATTGATAAGTGCAAACCGTGAACAGAATGGCGATGCAGCTCTTACTGCCCAGGTAATGACACTGAAGATACACTGCCAACCTTTGGTGTGAATCTATACAAGTTGAGATACACTATATGTTTTGTTGTTTTGAAGTTCTGATTGATTTTCATACAGCTTCGGAGGTTAGCAAGTGAAGTTCAAAGGCTAGGCTCAGCTCAGAGGATTACTGTTCTGAATGGAAATGACTCTTCAGGTATTTTCATGTTTTTTTTCAGCTAGTTCTTCAAAAAAGAAAAAGAAAAAGAAAAAAAAGATAGTAATATAAACAAATTCCTTTGGGCTCTGTATGTCTGAAGGTAAATAACTTTCGTAGCAGAATATATTTTCCAATAAAATGGTTGGTATACTGAAGTTTCGTTTCCTTCGAAGGTATTTTTGGTTAGTTCATTTACATGATAAACAAAAAAATGGAAAGTTAAGAAAATAACTGTTGAAGATATGTCCTTGAAACAACAGAAGCTTTGGTACTGTTTTGGGTGTGGCATCTTCTGGTTGATAGAGTACCACACTTTATTTCTTTATTAATTATTAAAATAAGTAACTATATTTAATAAGCTTTGGTTGAAGCTATAATTCAGATATGCCAACTAAACGACCAGTTCAGCATAACAACTTTATTTTTAAGCACCTATTTGGCCCCAATAAGCTGATCTGTGAACATCTTTAACTTCTAGCCTCTAGGTGACTCATGGTATGTAGGATTGGAATGGAATGAGTATTTTCGAATTTCAGTTGGAAAGATCATTCCAGCCGGTATGCTTGGTACAAAGCCAATATCCAATTCTAGAATGAGTACTCCACTCCATTCCAGCATATCCAATATAGCCTCATTTCCTTCTACTCTTTCTTGGTAAGATTAGGCATCATGACCCACCGTGGATCCGTGTCGCTCTTATCCCTTAAACTAAGAAAAGCTAATTATTTTTGTTTGTTTATGCGAATAAAGCATTTCAAATATCCTTGTGCTTGTCTTAAACTTTTTCTTTTTTTAGGTAACTTAAGTGCTCTTGTAGTACCGGCAGCTACCGTAGGGGCATTGGGATATGGTTACATGTGGTGGAAGGTATCTAATTGAACATAGCTTTGTAACTAGACTCCTTCAAATGATCTTCTTTCTACTTCTGCATTTAAGAAAAATAGTTGTTTTCCAATTCTCCTTCCTTTTATCTTGTTTTCTTTGAATTTTGATATCGATTTTACTTGCTTTGAGGAAACTAATTTGTCAACTTTCTTTGATGCTAGGGCATTTCATTCTCAGATCTTATGTACGTGACAAAGCGTAATATGGCAACTGCAGTGACAAATTTGACAAAACATCTGGACCATGTATCGGATGCTCTTGCTGTAAGTTTTTGCTTTACAGCTTACATCTACTATAAGGCAAACTTTAGAATGATATGGTAATAGAAGTACTTGGAACAATGAATGTAGATAAAGCATTGTTGTGGTATTTCTGATATCAAGTTGATTGGTTCTTTTATAAGGCTAAATTGCTATTTACAGTATGAAGCCTTTGAAAGCACAGAGAGCTCTTAAATCTGCCAGTGTAAACCCACTGAATGCTTGTTGGTGTGGCATGCATGTATATATGTTTGCACAAATTTTGTGTTGCATATCATTATTAGCTTGAACAATATGTTGAGTCCTTATTTTGTTGTTGACTTCATTCATCATTTGCTAATCCATTAATGTTATTATCTCATTGCACGTGGCTGGTTTGTGATGTTCATGCATGCGTCTACTTTCTGATTTTTGTTAAAATTCGGCTAGATAAATAAGTTAAGAGCTTTTTAGGAAGGACAAAGGTCTGGTGACTTTTGGCGTGCCATTGGTGCATAATTGTTCTAGCAACATCACCCTTGTTACTTGTCATTTATGCTCAAACATTAACTTAGAATAGAAAGGCAAACTTGGAATATATTTCCTCCCGTAGTGACTAGTGTCTGTTAAGTTGCAGCTTCAATTTCATTTCTAAAATTTCAATTTAACTTGTTGCATTTTCTTAACTCCAATATAAAATTGTTTGACTTTTACTCGTGTTTACTTTTTTCCAGGCAACAAAGAAACATTTGACACAGCGAATCCAGTGCTTAAGTGATAAAATGGACAAGCAAGAGGAAGTGTCAAAGTTAATTCAACAAGATGTAAGATGAATTCATTGCTTTGATTGAATTGTTTTATTCTTTTTGTGTATGGTATCATTTTGTCTCTTAAGCTTATGCTGCCCTTGTCCAATTGGCTGCATACGGAAAAGTAAATTGGTTTGCAAGATCTTTTAGAATTATATATGTGAGTCTCTGGGACATGGTGACTCTATTAGCGTCTGAATTTTGCATAGAGCTGAGGAAACTTGCACTAGTTGAGATTTTGGTAAATGTGTAGGCATGGCAGAAGGTCAGATACAATCTGAGTTTAAATAGAAATCGCAGCAATAATCATTGCTTGGAGTTGAATATGCTCCAGTATTTTATACAATGCTGGATGTATAATTTATATACAAGCATAAAACATGTGCAATTGCGCATAATATGACTTCGATTTCTTTATTGTTTGACTATGGTGTTTACGACTTTTGAAACAGGTTTCTGCTGCTTGTGGAGCAATTCAAGATGTTGGCTTTGATTTGCAACATTTGCAGGCGATGGTTTCTAATTTGGTCAGTATGGTGGTGGTGATTGGATCAACACTACCATCCTTTCTCGTATTCGATTTTCATGTTTTTGGAAAGTACTAAATATATTTGAAGTTTGGTTTGTTTAAAGGAAAACATCTTCGTGCATAAATATTTTTTGTAGGTGAAGTGTTTGACAAATAGTTTTTTTTCCCTCTCTGGTAAAATAGTTGGAGGGAACTTACTCTTTTAAGGTAGTTTTAAATTGTGAACAAAACCCCCTTTGACCAGATCAATTTTCCTTAACAGACCAAGCACCATATAATTCAGGAAACGTATGCAGAAAATTGTTTTCCTAAAGCATGCTGAGCTCTACTGGCAACCTCAGTTTTTATCTAGATACTTTCTGGGACTGGGTAATGATCAATGATCATTGCCCAATGTATTCGTACCAGACACTGTTTTATGTTTTACCATAAAGGAACAATACAACAATACTGAAGGGGGGCCTTAACTGATTATTTCGTGTCTATTTTGTTATCTTTTTATTTGCAGGATGGAAAGATAGGTTCGCTGGAATATAAGCAGGTTAAACTTCTTATTCTTCTTATTTGGCTTTCAAAATTACATGTCCGGTGTTCTTTCATGATACTATAGTGCACGAGCATGACAAAAAGTAAGGACTTGAAGCCCTTAGAAGAGTAGGAAAGAAGAGTGAAAAGTAGGAAAAAATGTGTATTGAACATAAACAATCAGTACCAGCTGCTACTGGGCCAAGTCAGTTTTTCCTATGAGAATATTTATTACGCAGACATATGAACAGTTGAAAAATTACACCGCTAAACTTTCAATGTTTCAATCTGCAATCGGGAACTTATTAATAGAATATGGAGTAGAAAGAGAAGAAAGAAACATTATGCACAAAATTGAAAATAATATAAAATCTTTAGCACTATTGCAGTTTGACCTGTCAAAATACGCTGTACATAATTACACTTGTGCATTCTAACATTTCGAGAACAATGTTTAAGGTTGGCAGTAAAATATTCCTCATATAACAGTATATATCTACCAACAGTTAAGTAAATGGTTGAGATTGAAAGAGGAAGAATGAGAAGATGAGTTACAAGATAAAAAAATAGAGAAAATAGTAATCACAGGACTGTATAATTCGTCAGAAAAGGGCACACTAGAGACTTTTTCCTGTATAACGGGATTGTCTGGAGACATTTATGTTGTGAACGCACCTGATTACTTTAGTTAACAGTATATATTTACCAATAGTTAAGTAAATGGTTGAGAATGAAAAGATGAGTTACAAGATAAAAAATAGAGAAAATAGAAATCATAGGACTGTATAATTGGTCAGAAAAGGGCACACTAGTGACTTTTTTCCTGTATAACGGGATTGTCTGGAGACATTTATGTTGTGAACACACCTGATTACATTAGTTTGGAGTAAAATATATTTCTGATCCATTATGTGTTTGATATGTTTTGACATAATTGTCTGGTGGCAGGAAGTTGCCGTTGCCGGTGTGACATACCTGGTCCAATTTGTTAATGGAAAAAAAATAGACATGCCTAAACATCTTCAGGTTAGAACTAGTTGTTTCATGGATTAGTAGTTTGTTTTTATCAACAATGGTACTACTATTACTATTGATGCCATCCTCCACTCCATGCTACTCATTTATTGTTAACCTATTGCATGTCTGATCGGTTGGAAAATCATAGGACTTTAGATTCTGGCATCTTTTTCAAATCACATGTAAATATAACTGTTAATTTAATATATTTCTATAGGAGCAGCTCTCCATCAAGCCTCGTCTGCCAGAACTAGTCTTAGCACAGGTAATTTTTCAAGATTGAAAGATTAAATTTTATGTAGTGTTGGATAATAAATGTGGTGGGAGTGGGAATCATTCCCGTTCCTATTCCCATTCCTTCTACCATTCTCATTCCTATACAATATTATTCGGTTCAATTGGAGTGTGGTAATGAGAATCATTTCCATTCCTATCTTTGTTGTTTGGTTTACAAAATTATAACAGTTAGAAGTTTTTCAAATTATTCTTACAGTCATACTTATTCTAATATTTAAAAATTATGCAAAAAATGTGGCATTGGCCTGTAAGATTGAGGAAAATTGCTGGAAAAATAAAAAATAAAAAATTGGTTTAATAATGTTAAGATTTACCTGTAAATGTGCATTTTTTTTCTTTAAAAAATTGAATCCATAAACGTGTTCCTCGGAACTTTATATGAATTGATTAAAATCCTTCTAGTCAAACAACTTGATAACAAAGTTATGAATTTCTATAATTTCCCCCGATTTTTTGGATATGGTATGCATTTTTTTTTTTCCTTCTAAAAATTGAACTAATCATGTGCATCTGAAAAAGTTAACATAAAATGAAAAAGAATCACCCCAACAGACATTCCAGAACAAAGTTAACAAAAGTCTTAATCTAAACACTACTTTATTTTTTATTTGGCGCTCCTTACCTGACTAACTAATGTAAGTGCATGACTTTAGTTATCTACCAATTGGTTGGTTGAACCATTATTTAGTTTATATGGTTCAAGTTCTGTTTGAGGGGCGTCAAATCAATCCAAGTCTAATACCCTGTACAGTAGTACTTTTATTGGTTATTCTCCTGTGCTTTTGTTGGGGTACTGTTAATGCCATAAATGGGAATCTTGAATCTGCAATACTTGATCATACATCTTTTGCGGTCTTATGGTGAGAAGGCTGTAGAGGATTTTAGTTGATAAATGCAACGTGTCTGATGCACCTTTATTTGCCTGCAGGGTCTGAAGGGCATTACAGATGGGATATCATCAATTCTTGAAAGGTCAACCTCAGAAGCTAATGTTCCAGATGGTCCTGGGAATTTAGAAGAGAAGAGAACAATGTTATTTAGGTCTCTCTCTCTCTCTCTCACTCTCTCATGTGCTTTAAATGGATATTTCATATTTCCAAATCAATATATTGGGTTCTGCATGTGTCCTTGTTTCTCAAGGGAGTGTGGTTGCAGTTAGTCATGTAAATTCATTTTGTAATATTTTGGTGCATCGCTTATTTTCAACATGTTACTTTTTGCAGGGCCGCTTCAGCCAAGTGTTGATTCGCTGCACGACTGTCAATTCCCTACATTGATGGCATATCTTCGTCCCATTTCTGTTGTAGTTTGTTAAATACTTGTTCTCCGCAGCAATTACTGCTATAGATTCGTGACCTTTCATGTATTATGAAAGTGTTGTTAACTAGACAATGTGCTGCTTCTTCAGCCTAACAATTAATATTTGTATATGCCCTTCATCACGATTCATGTGAATAAATTGATGTATTAGTGGCTTTTACTTTTGTTTTTAAAGTACTAGTGTGTGGTTAATTACTTTTGCTTCAATATCTTGCATTTGACACAAAAGGTCGGCTCGTCTGATCTTTCCATGATCGTGATCCAAAATGTACCATTCGGACTCGCATAGAAAGCTACCACAATCTCTGCACAATCGAAAATACACGGGAGCAGCCATGGCTCTCTTCCTCTTCGCTTCTCTTTTGTTTTCATCTATTTATATACTCCCTCTGTTCCAAAATGAGTGTCATGTTACCATTTTTTGCAAAAGTTAAGAATTACCAGATAATTTAGTGTGTTTCTAATATTACCCTCACTTTCCATCCTACACCCCATGTGCAGTTCAGGTTAAGTTTTTCTTTAGTGCATAATTGATAAGGTTAATATGGGAAAAACAATAATATAATAACCTAAAAATAGAAACAAGACACTCATTTTGGGACAAAAAATTTAGACAAACAGAACACTCATATTGGACGGAGGGAGTATCTCTTTGCTTTTGGGAGCGTCTTCAACTTTTTGTAGCTCACTACCAATAATAACCCGCACGTGACAATTATGAGAGAACAAATAAAAGGGAGAGGATTGAGAGAACAAATAAAAGGGAGAGGATTGGGGCATGTGACGATTATGAGCCGGCTAGGTTTCCAGAGTGAAAAGGAGAGAGTAAACAAAATTTTATCATGCACTTCTGTTTTCGGTGAGCTCAGAAAAAACCGGTTATTGCTTGGATCTGAGACAACAGGAGGCCACTGATGAAAACTTTCCTCCTCGCCGTCTTCGGTGAGCTCGAACGGCAGTGGTCGCGGAACTTTCGCGTGGCTCCACTCCTTGGTTTTTGTATCCAAAACGTCGGCCCAAATAATATCTTCCATGTTTCGATTTATGCGAAGATTGAAGAGGTAGATCGTGCCGTCGAGAGCGGCACAGACGGGATGGAGGCATGGATAGGGATTTCGGGCTCCATTGCGGTTGGGGATGGCGAGTGTCGATGTGTGAGAAGCGATCGCAGATGAATCCTTCTTTTCTTTCGCTGCTGAAGAAGTAGATCTCGGAGCCGACGGCCAGAGGGGCGGAGCCGGGACGGGAGGAGGGTGGCCACGAATTCATCAAGAGATCGCCTCGTCTGATCTCTTCCTTCTCGTGATCCAAAATGTACCATTCGGACTCGTTACGTTTGCCACCACTTTCAGACAATCGAAAATACACCGTAGCAGCCATAGCTCTCTTCTTCCTGATTCTACATTTCTCCTTCCTATTCATCTATTTATATCTCTTTGCATGTTAAATTGATTTTTAATATTTTTTAACTTATGATTAAAAAATATGACAATAACCAAATCACTTGGGCTAAGCGATTTAAGCTCTTCGGATATTTTTAAAGGTCTCAGATTTTCTTCCTGCATGCTGTATGTGGTGAGTTATTTGGGTTTAGAGAAGAGTTATCCTGTTGTGTAGTAATGACATCTCATTAATCGCCTCATTGATGTGGCTCAGGCTAAAAAAAAATTATTATGCTTAGATTACTTATTTTCATAAACATATATATAAGATACAATACAATGTGTGTAATCAACAGCACACATGAACTTAAAGGACGTGTATTTGGCATATGCGAGATAGCCATGAAAGAGTCGTTTCTCAATACAAATGCATAATATATTGATATTGCTTACCATAAATAGTAAATAGAGTAGTTACCATATTGGTACATATCTTTCTTCGCCTGCCCGAATGTAGCCTTGAAGTGTACAACAGCATGTTACAGTTTCTTCATGGCCACGTTACCAACTCAAATTAGTATTCTACTTTTTTTTTTCTTTTCTGAAGACATTTTGTAATCAGTTTACAGTTACACACACTTCAAATTCAGGTGGTGCAGTTTGATCGTATATATTAAGACGTTTCCCAGATTTTGTAATCTCTTCCATCATAGGCTGAAGACCAATTCTTGTCACCCGGAGGTTCATAATGACCTGGTCCTATCTTCACTGCAACTTTTTCATCAATTATAGCAGCATACACATCCCTCTCTGCCTTGGTTATTCTAACCTACAATAACCAACGTCGCAAATGAAGTTAATGAATCTGAATTTCTCGTTATTATAGTCCGATGAGAATGTAAAGTTAATGGTACTTACTGTACTCCGACAGTGGATTTTGTTTCGGCTCCTAATAGCTACAAGTGCTGCAACTTCAGAATGGTAGTGAGAGAAAATATGATCATAGAATATAGATGGTGTTCCCGGATGAGTTAAGATGTAAGCATATCCTTGCATCTCCTTTCCGCCTGGAAATCTCCAATGACCCTTCAGAAAAGAATGTGAAAAAAGAAGTTATAAATGCCACAAATCTATAGATTCCTAGGACTAAATCACCAAGAAATAAAGTTTTATCCAGTTTCCTTACACATTACTAGAAATTTTTCAGGCTAACATGGTTTAATTTAGATCAGTAACTTTCAACCCGTAATAATATTAACTAATGGATATATTGGGTACCGTAGAGATGAGAATAGGTTCTGACCTGAGTAGAACCAGTATCATGGTTCTCTACAAAAGTAACAGCACGGGAGGGCCACCATCCGACTACCCCGGGAGGCTTTCCCTTCTTATCTGATAATCGCCAATATTCACATCTTTCCAGTGCCTGTATAGAATTACTATAATTTGTAAGTATCATATGACTGAATATGTGTGCTGGAGTGGAAGAGGTGTTGAGATATGGAAAAAAATTGCATATGAAACTGTCAAAAACACAATGAACTGACCAATTTATTTGTATACCCCAACACAAGTAACTGTACTTTGAATAGATGCTTACCGCATGAAGAATTCCTTTTGTTGTGACATCAAATGCACCAGCTGTGCCACCAGATTCACTGATCCAGTCAACAATTCTCTGCCTATGCGCATCTTGGTCATGATCAATTTCGCCATATGTATAACTAAGGGAATCCCAAAACTCTCCTACAGCGAAATATGGTTCACTTGCATCTAAGTAGTCCTTGACATAGCCACCCCAAAATCCTCTAACAAAATCAAGCCTCCATCCGTCGTACCCAATTTCTTTCCTGTAGTTCATATGTTACAAGCAAATTGTTCAAGCTTCTCATACAAAAGAGTATTTTCTTAATAAATCTTTTGACAGACTTCAGAAATGTTAAGCATATAGTACAGAAAGCATGAAGATCTGTTGGTCAATAGTAACACCTCCATAATGTTCCAGAAGCACTAAAGCAATACTGCTATCAGGCCTTAATAAGGTCCCAAACACACATAAACTACAAGTCAAACCATCAAATTTTGAACATTTGTGGTTATATCTTCAGCTAACATTACATAAAACTGAAAAGTTCCATCCTGGAAACAGAGGCAACACAATTTTCCTACAATGGTCTGATAACTACCTCTGCACTCAGTGATAGGAATACATTTCTGAATTCCTTTCTCCAAACAAAATATGGTGCCTCATGCTACAGGTTAAAATTCAGACATTGGCTCTAGACTGGAACTGCTGTCTTCAAAGAAACAACTTCAATATAGATATGAACGTATTTTAGTTGTTGCTTTTCCTGTAACTCTAAATTTTCTAATATATTCATGGTACTAGATAGTTGTTGAAGATTTTAGATGGACTGAATTTTTGTAGTTGATTACATTTGCATCTGCTTGTACAACAGGAAATAATAGAAAGGAGAAATGATAGAGAAGAAAAGATGCAGAATATGAACCTCAGCCATAATAACCATTCTTTAATATCCCTTCTCACAAAATCCTGTGAATGATCAATGTTTGGAGCAGCATGGAAACATTCTCCACTACTCTTATTGCCTCGACCCTGTAACACAAAATGAGGAACTCTAGATCACACAGAGAGCAAAATGCAAGTACCGTCATGAATTATTCCCCAAACAAGATCAAGTACCATTATCTATGATGCTACTATAATATTGTTGTATGCGCATACAGGCATATAGATAAATGTACTTCTGTTACGAGCATACACATGGACAAGTAATAAACTGAGTTCCTTAATACAATGAAACTCCTCTTGCTATATATAATTACAACAGTCATTCCAATAACCGTTACTGCTCCAACTACCACTAATCAATCTCAGTAACTGTAGAAACCACAACAACAAATATTTATAGCACAGCTGATACTACCAGAAAAGGTCTAATAAAATAATACTAATTATTGCATTCTGGCTGTATTAAGAGAGGAAATAAAAAACTTTATACTATTTTCAATAAGTTGATGAAATGAGCAGAGCCTAAGTCATGTTGAAAGCCTGGAATGATGTTTGTGTTCATTTCTATGCTGCCACATGCTAATTTGGTAGTAAATACACTACAACATGTTTACATTTGGTGAACTACTGTTACATGTTTTCTTGTATGTGCTATGTGTATGCAACATGTGTCATACACACAGAAACTTCTGAAGCTGCACTAATAATACAAGGGCGACAACTTGGGAATCAATGTTCAATTCTGTAGCTGCCTATTATCCAGAAAAGAGTTACCAATTACCTGAAAATGTGGATCATCTGCAACGACTGCACGATCATCCCAATTTAAACGACCACCAAATATATTCCAAATGCCATTTTTATTCTGATACTCAGCACATCGATGATTTAGCACCACATCTCCAAGTACTGCTATACCAGCTTTATGAAGGGTTTTCACAAGATCCTTAAGCTCATCCATACTTCCATATCTGACACAAACACAAAAGGGAATAAAATCAATAATAATAACAGGATTCACATTGTATTAGGAGACTGCCTATTTCAAATATGAAATTACATAAGAAATATTTTTGGACGGCATAGGGAACTTACTAGAAAAAATTACCAAGCAATATATATTCCAGTTTTCAGGAAATGATAAACAGTGATCATAATATATACAAAATTAGATCATCCTTGCAGGCATGTGATTGACAGTTTTTATGACCTAGTCCAAGTTTAAACTTTATGTATGAAAATGAAAAGATAATAATTTTCTATACAGTACCTAGAATTTAAATTGTACAGATCCCTCGGCATGTATCCTTCAGGTGACACGGAATCTGTAGGTGGTGGCAACCAAATCACAGTTATACCAAGTGAAGCTAATTCCATGGCCTTTTCTTTAAGTTCCACATACCATCTTCCAGATTTATGTGATTCCCAATTAAATCCTTGGCACAATATCTCAAACCCTGTGCCTGTCCCTGAGCATATTTTTGCAGGTGGTTCAATTACCTCGGTTTCCAAAATTTCTACCTCTGAGAAGGTTGGAGTTGAGGCTCTGAAGATGCTATAGGCTTCAGCAGCCAATTTTTCAATTTCTTGAAGAATGGTTTCTTGTGCTTCTTTGGTTTTTGTCTTCCTGATCTTCTCAGAAGAAATGCCACTCACCAAGTTCCTTATCTCATTGATGATATCATTAGTATATGCACCATCTGTATTTTCTTCTGCAGTTTCTCCAGATATCTGTGCCCCTCCAGAATTATCTTTACTTTGTTGATCAAGTAAGGTACTTGAACTTGAGAGGGGGACATAAAAGTCATTTCCCAAACAATTCAACCAACTATTTTCATTTAGCTTCAGAACAAAGAGAAATCCTGCAAATTCTTCATCCAAAGTAAATAATGCTGAAGATCCATTTCCACCCTCTTTTTGCTGTAGAACATGATTTCCGTTTAATTGAACAAAATGAAAACAAAATAGTAACAATTTCTTTTATGAGCAAAAATTCCAAAATAAGTTGAGTATTATTACAGAAACTTTGTGCTTGTTGAATGAAATTATAGAAAAAGTAATCAACCCTCACTTTTTATAACAGGTTTGCAGATGCGATAATATCCTACCTTCGTATTCAATAAACAAGACCATTCTTAAGAGAAAGACCAGTACAGCTAGCCTTAATGAAATAGCCTATGTTTTAAATATTATCATTAGGAATTGTAAATCATCAAGGAAAAAAAGAATAGATAGACTGTGTCTGTGGTTCAGTCCAGTGTATTTTGATTGAGATTTCTGTGTTTGTGCCTCATGAAACTAATGCATCAGTCACTACAAATTCTTTGCTGATTTGTTTTGGAAACGAAAGGCAAGTTGGTGATATATTTTACTATCCTAACAATATTTTTCTGGGATATAAGGAACTACTCAAAAATATGATGAGAATATTAGAGAATATAAGTATATAACTACTTTAGATTCAGTAACAACTCAGAGAAAATAACTTTTCAGTGGCAGCTCAATTTGATACCTGTAATACAGTCCGCAAAGCCTTCTTCTTGAATGGTTTAGTATCAGGTGGATATGGAGCAGCTGGAATTTCCCAATTTTTAGAACCGTCTCTGCAAACTCCCCAGTGAACAACAACATCTCCAGGTACATCAGTTTCTAAAGACAGAAGATTCCTAGCTGTCTCAGGGCACTTCCTGAGGGAAACACTCACTGAGCTGTTTATAGCAACTTCTCTTGCAATAGGCTGTTCTTCATAGAACCCTTCTAGGCGCCTATTTTTTAATATAGGGTCTATAGACTCGTTGATGCTATCTTCACTGTTAGAAAGCGATGGTTCTGCTTCAAGGAGCATGTTGGATAGCTGTCCCGAAGGCCCTACGAGTTAAGAGGATCAAAAGTTAGTTGATCAATTAACAAAGAGAGATTAAGAGGTCGCAACTGTGCATGTAATGAGTGGTGGTTAGCTGCACAATCATGAAACCAGTCATCAATGGGCTCTACAACTTAGCTAAAACAGGCGACTTGACTTAACTTTCCATTGATTTGCAAAGGAGCCATATGTAAAAGACGTTTAGGTCTTTAGGAATATTATCAGCTCTGAATGAGAATACTGGGAAAATACCATATTTCATTTAGAGTATGTTGCACTGAACCTTGGATTTAGATATGAATTAGTTCAAGTTGAAGATATATAGTTCGAACAGATCAGTTGTACTATCACACATGAACAAAAGATTTGAGTAAAACACAACAGGTAATGATTTACAAAGCCTGGCCATAAACTGAAGCCCCTTTTTACCTCCAACCATATTACCATTATCTTGAAGGTAGTCTACAAGAGGCACCTTAAAATCTTTCCCTTTGTGCTGATACCAAGCTCCAGTCTCTCCATCCTGCATCATTGAAGGGTAAGTGGAAATAAATATATGACAAAAGGATCCACACATAGATATTGCCAGCTTGAATAACATAGAAAACTGACGCTATCAACCGATAAGTGTTGAAAATCAGAACCTTTAGAACAAAGTTTATAGCTGCTATTCTACTGCCGTGGTTACAGACAATTTTAACTTCCTGAAATGTATCTCCCTCTGAAGAAGATGATGATTTTGTCAAGGGTGTCTCTATGGCGTAGTCCTGAAAAGAACATAAATGATATATACTTAATTCATTTCATATGAGGTGCCTACACCATAGCCAGCAAGTAAAATGTAAGAGGTCAATCATACTTTGATGGGAATGGAACCCAGAGGTCTCATTTCAACGGGAGGCTGATCCCATTCACTGCAAAAGTAAATTTAAATTATACGTCGAGAAAAGCTGGTAATCAACATTGACTATACAAATAAAAAAAAAACCTATACTCCAATGTAATATGGAAAACAAACTCAAACTCATCTTCTAAAGATACATCACTTTTCAGTTTTCTTGTGAATCTGCTATTTCAACTGACTCAAAATTAATAAGCACAACCAAATGACCATCCATAATATAGCAAACCTGCCAACATCATCGACATAAGAAACTCCCCAATGAAGAATCCACTTCCCCGACACACTACATCCCACGGTCAGCTGCCAAGTATGCGCATCCTCCCCGTGATCTAATCTAACAAAAATCTTTCCCTCCTCCTACCATTAAACATGAATCAAAGTGAAATTCTAATTAACATCAACTCGAACTCTTTCAAACTGCGAGCAAAACAGGGGAAATGAAAAGATACAATTTAGTCCCTGAACTATCAATGAAGTCCCTGAACTATCAATCAAGTCAATTTAGTCCAAAGGTTATACAATCGTGTCAATTTAGTCCAAATGTTTTCAAAAACCGTGTCAAATCAGACATTTCGTCAAATCCATGGACGGAATACATTAGTTCTTGCTTACGTGTAATATTTTATTCGACGGATTCCAAATTATAGCAACCAGCTAAGATTTAAAAAATGACAAAAATCAGACTCAGTTCAGCCCATTTCCTGTTTGGCTGTCTGGAAAAAATAATCATAAAAAAATTACTAATCAGCATTAAAAGCTCAAATCAGCTGCCACTTGGAAGATAAATTTCATCCTGGAGCCCATCACAATGAGCTCAATGATCGATTGAACTGACTATTTTCCTCAAATTTTCAAATAAACCCAAACCTAAAGCAAAACAGCACCGAAATTCCCCAAATGTAGAAAATGAAATCGAGAGTTGAGTAGAAGTAGCAACCTTCACAATCCGCTTAAGAGGAAACGTCTCCTTGAACAAAACGTCCTCCGACTGAAGCGTCTCGGCGGTAGCTGTGCCGGTGGCGCTCGCTGTAACCGCGTGAAGCCTAAAAGGCTTGGCGCTGAAGAAGCTCCTCCAGCCATGAGAAGAGAGTGGCTTCGGAGAGTAACGAATCAGAGAAGGAGACGTTGATTTGGATTTGCTTCTACTACTACTACTTCTGGAACAAAATTGGTGGAGAGGCTCAATGCTAACAATGGACATCGACATGCTTTGATTTGAATTGATCTGCTACAACTATCATAACATGGACATGGAATTTTTTAACATTATATCATGAATGTTTTTATCTTCCTTGTGAGTTACGTATTTAAATAATGCGTCTTTCTGGTATGATTATCATTGGAAGAAAGAGAAAAGCAGAAATTTCTTGGCCACTTAAACAAGTGGGGACCGAATTCAAAAATATTTCTTGGTGTACAAACTATCACAACTTTTTGCTCTTAGATAACATCTGTTTGATCATATTGAATTTTCACTGAAAATATCTGAATAGCTACTATTCTATGTCGACCACCAATACAAACAAAAAGTTTTTGAAATTTTCTGTATTTTGGAGCCAACAAGAATATTTGTAAAACATTAAATTTTGTCAATCCAAAAAATTATAGCCTAATATTGGAACACACACTCAATCCCTACATCTTAGGAGTCATTGGTTTAGCCCATTTTTCATAACACTGTTTAGTAAAATAGGACCACATTTTGCCATTCATTTAGTTTTGCAGAGATGGTGTATATGAAAACTTTAATTTGGTGAAATAAAAAATCAAGCAATCGATTCGGTTGGAGAGTCTAAAATATATGGATTTTGAATATAATGAGCTTAGATTTGAGAAATGAAGATTTTGCGGGAATTAAAATTTATTATGTTTGTTTACTTGTATGAAATGTAAAATATTGATCTGAGATGTTGGAACTGACTAATTGAAATGGATTTTTTCTCCCCTCTTTGGAAACCCTAGGCGTCTAGTTCTTGTCAATTTAATTTTTCAAACCGCAGTCGGTATTATTGATCGGAGGTGGTTCAATCCCTTTTTACTCGCTTTTATTTATTTATTGAATAAACACATATTCAACTCGATTAGACTTATCTTACGTTTTATTCATTGTCACTACTAGCTCCTTATATTCAATCTGCTTGCAAACGCCGCGTTATCATCTTCACCTTCACTATATGCTGGTTGTGAAAATATGTTTACTACGGTAGACAGACTATTTTCATGTTTTTCTTGTATTGAATCGTATTTTAGTAATTTTGTTAGTTTGAAGTCTTGTTTGTCATTTTTATTGAAAGTTTGTCTTTCATTATTGGAAGTTATTTGTTTCATTATGAATATGTGTATTTTGTTTGGGAGTACCGCTGCGCGCCAAATGATTTTGAAAAGAGCAAGAATGGGTATACTTAAGTCTATTGCCGTCAATATTTCAAACAACTATATGATCTTTAGTCGTTTGTTTGAACATTCGAGATATACGAATCAAGTTACTATGGTATTTGGTTCTATGCCAGGTCTATTCATAATCGAGTATGGAATTCTCTATTATTCTTGATAGAATTAATATTTCATTCAAAAAAAGAAATGTGACAAATGAAATATATAATATTTATTAATACGTAAAAGACTCGATCTGATCCCTAATTTTCATGTTTCAACCCAATTTAATTCATGAATTTTTTTTTAACAAAAAATAATTATTGAACTTTCATATTTCGACCCAAAATAGTACACGAACTTTCGTAAGTTCGGGGATCTAATTGGGTCAATATTTGAAAGTTCATGGATCTTTTTGGGTAAAAATAGTTCATGACCGAATTGGATCGAAAATTGGACCAAATTGTCCCTGAACTGCCCCATCTAGAGAGTTGGGCTGGTGTGGCCCATGTATGGCTACTGATTCGTTGGCCCAAGCCTGGTTTGGCGAGCCTACTCGGCTATACCACAAGTCCATATTGGCATTAAAAAACGTGGAAGATATTTTCAATTTATTCAAAAACTACTACTACCACTAAAAAGCGAATATGCTGCAAGGTGTATTCTATCACAGATGACAGATCAGCAGCGACAACGGCCACCGCACCAAATCTCGACCCCACGCCAGATCCGACGGCGCATATCACTCCTCCAGGAAAAACCAACAACGCTTAGGGTTCTTTACTATTTTCTCTCACAGTTTCTGTTGCTCTCTGTTCCTCTCAAGCACAGAACATTTTCTCTCATCTTTTCTATTCCATTTTCTCGGGAAAAATCATGGTGAAAGGTCCAGGTCTCTACTCCGATATCGGCAAGAAGGCCAGAGGTACCATAGTTGCTTGCTTCTCACTTCTCTCATTTGTACTGATCTTTCTTCATTTTAACGCTACTTCAGTAAATTCGTTTATTGATATAGTTTTGTAATTTGTGTCTTTGTTGCAGATCTTCTCTACAAGGATTACCAGTCCGATCACAAGTTCACCCTCACGACCTACACTGCCGGTGGCGTTGTGAGTTATTATTATTGTTATTATTATTATTTTCCATTTTCTTAGTTTGGTACATTGACTTAGATTCAGTTGTATCATTGAGTTAGGGTTTGTTTTATCACATTTTGTTTTTGTATTCACTGCACCTCTGTTTGAATGCTGAAAAAATGGAGTGATAATGAGGAAAATGACGTATAGTGTCATGCTTCACTATTCTCATCAAAAGCTAAATTAGTTCGATATACCATATTCTCACATGAGGATCTCTTTGCTGTGATTCTGGTTTCATTAGCTATATTTTGTTAGTGTTATAATTTTTATTGTTTTCCAATAGTTGAAGGCTCTGTTTAGTAACTTAGAAATGGTAAAAAATAAGAAACTTCAAACATTAGTTGATTCTCTCATTTCTTACTCAGGCAATCACTTCTTCTGGGGTTAAGAAAGGCGATCTACTTTTGGCAGATGTGAGCACTCAGTTTAAGAACAAGAACATCACAACTGATGTGAAAGTGGATACTAATTCGAACGTAAGTTGTATTTGGATATGATTGTAATTTTTTTGCTGTTGCAAGTCTCATCTTTTGAGTTATATCAACTTAACAGTAACTGCACTTGATGTGAATATTTCTATTCTAAAATTTTCATCATGCATAGTCTGATTAACTCTATAATGAATTATGTGCTCTGGTATATTTTTGTATATAGTTGTTAACAATTTTGATTCCTGATATTTACCCGCCTCTGTTATAAATAACCTCCAATTTGGTGATAGTGCAATCCTATAAGTTAAATTACTCCATGTTTGGTCGCTCTGGAGCACTGTGATAGAAGGTAATATCATCTGACTTCCAAGCAAGTAATTGGAAAGTTTCATTGGTGAGCTAATTATTGAGGCTGGTAATCATGGCATATTTGACATTCTTTAGGTTAGATGTGAACTAACTTTTCTACATGTTAATAATTATGATTTCTGTGGTAGCATTTCAAGTATGTCGGAACTAGACAGTGACTTTGCCATGCAACATGTTCACATGATAATCAGATTTCAAACAAGAGGCTGACTGATGTTATTATTTGAATGTGCAGCTTTTAACTACCATCACTATTGATGAGCCCGCACCTGGGTTGAAGACAATCTTTAGCTTCCGCGTTCCAGATCAAAGATCTGGCAAGGTATTTCTTTGTCATTCTTTTGTATTATCTCTATGTAACTTGGTAATTTTTCAATCTAATCTTTCAGTAGCTTGCTCTATCCTATCAATAGTTTCATTGGAAACGGTGTATCAATTGTTGACATAACATTTTTCGCCTTTGATATTGTTTTTGATGTTTGTGGTAACAGGTGGAACTTCAGTACCAACATGAGTATGCTGGAATAAGCACCAGCATTGGATTGACTGCAACTCCCCTTGTTAACTTTGCAGGTGTGGTTGGAACCAATGGTATCTCTGTTGGGACTGATCTCTCGTTTGACACTGCCACTGGTAACTTTACCAAGTTAAATGGAGGGCTGAGCTACACTAATTCTGACCTTATTGCTTCCATCGCCTTGTGAGTTATTTATTACTTATCATGTTTTACAGTACATTAGACTCGTTGCCACTTACTTCCTGCCTCTTTAATTGCTAATAGTTTGAAATATGGATCAGTTTTCTATTGGTTGGGTGTGTATGAAAACAATAATTATGATAACATCTTTGTAATTAGCAGTCTGATATGATGTATGGGTATTGGGTTGGTTGAAATTCCCGAATTCTACACCTGTACTATTTTGAAAAGAAAAAATAAATATATCCAGGAGCTTGTGAATGTAAACCATGTTTGGCATATAAACATTGATACGTCTGCTTGCAGTGCATTTTTTTGGTTAATGCACTCGTCCTTGTTTATTGACTTAGATATATCGATTAATAAATGCAGGAATGACAAAGCTGACACCCTTGGTGCTTCCTACTACCACTTTGTAAGCCCACTAACCAACACAGCTGTTGGTGCGGAGTTGATTCATAGCTTTTCGAGCAATGAGAACACACTCACAATTGGCACCCAGCATGCACTTGACCCCTTGACGACAGTGAAGGCTCGCGTGAACAACTATGGAAGGGCAAGTGCTCTGATCCAGCATGAGTGGCGTCCAAAGTCCCTCTTCACCATTTCAGGGGAGGTGGATACCAGAGCAATTGAAAAGAGTGCTAAGGTTGGACTGGCACTTGTGCTCAAACCATAGACCAGCCAACTAAGCCTGATCGTGTGGAATGGATTTGTTTTGTGTTGGAGAGCAATAAGGTAGGTCGAAAGGCGTAATTCTCCCATTTCTATGAACTTTGATGTGCCTATGTGGTCCTATTGGTTCATATTTTGGTGGTTATGGGATGTAAAAATAATTCTTGTTTGTGGAATGGACCAACTGCTGTTTAATGTTCCCATTTAACCCACTGCTAATGGTGGGTATACTTGTCCCAGGAGAAAAACTTCCATATTGAACTTTTATTCATTTGTATTGCTCTCTAGGGTATGTCCCTTAGTCCCTTGAAGGCTTGAACATGTTAGTTGATCTTTCAAGTGCTGATTTGATATTTCTTTTATCTTTATAGGTTTTAGTACTGTGTAAATTAAGAGGCTAAATTAGCCTCTTTCTGTAGGACCAACTACTTCATTGACAAACAAATATTCCAGAATCTTAAAGGATCGGGCGAGAAAATGCATTTCCCTCGCTCAATCGAGAAGGGCCACCGAAGCAGGTGTGCGTGGGAAGCTATGACCCCACGAACAGCGGCCAATTCCGATGGCAACCAGACCTGCCCAACTACTTGCCCGATGGCTCCCGACCGACTTGGCCCAACAAATCAAAAACTTATTTATTCAAGTCTCCCTAATGAAGCTACACAAAGAAGGCCCCATTTGGAGCCAAACTGCCAAAGAAAGGCGACCCTGGTTGGGGCCACGGAAGGGCACACATGTTGCCCCAATGATGCACTCAAGGCCCCCCAAGGGCACCTTAAGGAAAATGTCGACTGAATCACGCTAATAACAGTAAATGAGAAAAGATTCATTAAGCAAGCATAGAGCTATACATCCAAACCAAGGGATAGCAAAAACGAACGTGTAAAAGTAGAGAACGGCGTTGAAGATGGCAAGCAAGCAGCCCTTGCAGATTAGGCTAATCTGCTATGTGAATCGGACATCCATTCTGCTGCTTAAAATAATCAAATCTACTTAGAATTCACAAAGAAGCTTATTATGGCAAGGTAATTGCTCTAATATAGTAGATAACACACTGCAACACTATCAATCTAAACAGGTTTTTAACTACGATTATTTATATTTTCAATCCATTTTGCTTGCATCACCTTGGAGGAGACCGTCTCTGATTTGAGAGGTTATGTCTCTCACGGCACCAGGTCCATGCGGGATGAAAACAGAGTTGCTTTTTGAGGATGCACCGATCTCTTTCATTGTGTCGAAGTATTGGGTCACCAGCACCATGTCCATCACATCCTTGGCAGAAGTCCCTGGCACATTCACTGAGAAGGCAAGCACACTGTCCCTCAGCCCATCCACAATCGCCTGACGTTGCCTAGCCACACCCAGCCCAGACAAATATTTTGACTCTGCCTCTCCCTCTGCTCGCTTGATCTGCAATATTTTCTCGGCTTCAGCTTTCTCGTTTGCTGCAACCCTCATTCTAGTGGCTGTGAGAAACAATGAAGGAACAAATGTTGAATCATCCTTATAAAGTTGTAGTAATTGAACTGGAATTAGGTAAAAAAGAAACATAAATGAAGCAGAATGTTTCTAGAGCCATTAGATTCACATAAATAAATTGGATATTCAGAATTCTTCGTCCTTGAAGTCGATAATAATTTTCATCTTCAGATAAAGATAATTTCTATTGGTAGAGGCAAGAAAAAGCATAGCAGGCAAAATAAAGAAATAATATGTAATTTATTGGGACAAGTATAGAGTACCTGCATTTATCTCATTCATTGCTCTCTTTACATGCACATCCGGTTCAATATCTACTATTAGTGTTTGAACAATCTCAAACCCATAAGCTGACATGGCCTATATGCCCCCAACAAAACAGGTAAAAACCATAATTAGTTGAGCAATGCGGTTAATACGATAAGTCAGAATTTCATGAAAAATAGAAAAAAAAAATGTAAAGAGAGAAAAGAGACAGAATATCACCTTTTCAAGTTCCTCCTCCACAACTCTTGCAATTTCATTCTTCTGTTCAAACACTGAATCCAGTTCTAACTTTGGAACACTTGCCCTGATGACTACAGCAAGAAAAATGCTTATTAAATACATCTACACTAAGTCAATTTACTACAAGAAAAAACATCTAAAAACAGGTAATTTGTTACTCCATCCGTCCAAAATGAGTGTCTTGGTTTCCTTTTTGAGAAACATTGAGAAGTTAGTAAGTGTTGTACAAGAAAATAGGACACTCCTTTTGGGAGGGAGTATTAGTTTCCAACATATTCAGAAACTAGATTTTGCTTGATTTGTTCCCTTGAACATGCCTACAGTCTACTAAAACAATCTTAAGAATGGATATTTCATGGGCAATGCGGAATAAAGTTGGAAGAAAAAAATTTTCAATATCCATACCATCAAAGACATAGGACTGGATCTGCGCCTTAGTATTGCTAAGCTTATAGAAAGCATTAAATGCTTTGTCTGCTAAGGCTCGGTACTGAACAGATGCAACCACTGTAACAAAAACATTATCCTGAAAGCAAAAGAAAATTAAGAATGAGTTGATAAACCACACTGAACAACAATTGACCAACACAGCAACATCAGAAGTTATCCAACAGAACTTATACATGACTGCTTTATATATACAAGGGCCAAGCATATCATAATCCAGCTCAACATGGACTAATGCAGCAAAATGAGCAATTTTCCAACAAAATTTATAAACAACCACTTGTGGTTCTTTTGCTGTAATAAATAAAAAGATCACATCTACAGATAGGAAGGAAACAAGTATAAATGCTTTACTTTACTAATAGTCAAATACTGCAGGAAAGAAAATTCTCAATCATGCAAACTTGTAGCAATATCTTTCCTTTTATTTTCTAGATCCATTTATTTCCTTCATGTTTATATTTCAGATAACAGCACTATTAACCAATCAAACCTGAACAAATCATACAGTATGGCTGCCATTAGAAGATGCTACTTTCCTGGTAAAACCTCTGATATCTGACAGTATTGTTTAGAAAAAAGAAGAAGATAATACACAACAAAGTGAACAAACCTTAGTTTTTGTTTCACATCGAACATCCAGCTGCTGTACACGTAATGAAAGGAGACCAGCTAGTTGCCTCCCAAGATACCAAGGCAAACAGTGACAACCAGGTTCAAGCACATCATCAAACCTTCCAAACTTTTCCGTGATAGCTACAGTTGACTGGTCCACCTGAATACAACCCAAAACTTGTCCCATCTTGATTCTGCAAGTGCAAATCAGTTATTAGAAGCACAAACCTTAATGAAAAGCTATTGTACTTCTCACAACAAGACAACAACTTTCAGGGATAACAATACACTATTTAGTTGGAAGTGGCGATAAATGTAATTATATGTGAAGTTTGTAAACTTTGGTAAACATCAACAAACTTTAACAACATAGTTGAACACTTGAACTATTTCAGAAACGGATAATTTCGTTTCATTCAGCAGGATAACAAACTTCTGATGACATTACAAATTGACTAAATTAAAGTGAAATGTGAACAACATTTTAACGGCATTATATAAGAAGCTCGGAAAAATGTTGTTTCTGAACCATACTTCCTTTATTAGTCCTAACACTGAATGACAAAAGCAAGCCCTTCTGTTACCAATATCATCAATAAATGTTGCATAACTTTAAACCACAAGACGATACCAGAAAAGAGAGGATAAAGATTGATTGCACTGAATGAACACTTCCTTTTTTTCTTTTTGCATTCAAAAAAAGAATGAACACTTCCTTTAAAATAAAATAAAAACATCAAACTTACTGCTGGTGGTAAATGGCTCCTATAAAAGGAATAATAATGATGATGGAAAAAAAGAAGAGAATAATGATTTTTGAAATTATCTGCAGTCAGCACTGAAAATTTGATCTGTATATGATTGCATGATAAGAATTAAGAAGAATACCACTAAAAGTGGAATTGATCAGAAATCAGAATAATATAATGGTAGAATAAAATTATTTTAAAGCTGAGTGGTGAATGATAGTCTGATAGGTTTGTTATTTATAATACATTTTCATATCTTTAAATACAAGATAGGAGAAAATATAAAATTATATAAAAAAACATATCACAAAAAAATAAAATAAAATAAGAATATGCACAGGCATAAGTAGATTTAGCAAATATTCATCACTAGCTGTAAACAACAGCAGTTTCTTCACAATCATTTCCAATTTTCCACATGAGAGATCAATCATTTGTAATGTAATTCCAATTTCCAAACCTCAGAAAGAGCCTAGACTAGCCATCGCTCTCAATTGCATAGATATTGTGAACAATAAATTAACAAAAAAACGCATAAACTACCAGGATTGAGCTAAGCGACTGCAACAAATTGGCTTAACAAATCAACAACCTCAAAACCGAAATCCGAACTATTGAAGTCGAGTGCAGATTTAAGACAGTATTAGGAAGATATAATAAGAATTCAAGGAATTGATGGCAATTATACGACTATATATATATAAACAAGTGCAAAGCAACGCGTCGTCATGAATTGATGATCAAAGCAAGAGTAAGGAGACGAAACTAAGCGAAAGTGAAGAGAAGCTACGAGCTACATTTCACGATATGTGATGGAAAGAGAGAGGAAGGTACTTTACAGAGTGAACGTCACGCGCTTCCTTTTTCTCTTTGCTTCGGCGTTTCCGTTTTGCAGGGGTTTCAGTTTGGGTTTATACTTTATAGAGGAGAGAGCCGGAGGCAGTTGGTTGCGCGCGCTGTGCCGGGTCCCGAGTTAGGATCCGAGTCAATCTACCAGTTTATCATTTTGTGAAATCAACGGCGGTGATCGACTTCGATGGATAAGAAGAAAAAAAAAAAAACTTAAGAATTTGTAAATGATCATTATCATTTATCTATACAATTGGTAAATGTTTTCGTTTCTATTTTGATAAAGATGTTAAAAAAATTGTAGTTGGAGTTATGCATTTCTTTATCATATTCATCGTGTTAAAATTTTTTACAACATATTAAATAATCTATTATACGGGAACTATTAATATTTAATGCATAATTAACTCAAAAGTATTTATTTTAGGACAAAAACATTTTACAAAATGACATTAATTTTGAAACGGGCAAACGTCTACTTTTTTTCATAAGAAAATAATAAAAAAATGACATATTTTTTGTTGAAGAAGATATGGATGTGAACATTGAGACTATGTTCAATAAGCAGAAATGACATGTAATGATTTGGGCACTCTTGACGGAATGCTTGTGTAGCTGAAATGGTCATTCTATATGGTAGAGAACCTAAATAAATTTTTATTTTACTTATAAAACTAATTCTAGCTTTTACTACAAGTACAATAATTCTTATAATTATTGTCCATCATCTATTTGGTTTTCCATGAACAGCCAGCATTGCACAGGTAACTAAGTGGAAATGAAATAAATGTTGAACATCATAAGAGAACGTTTATGTGGCTTTGCTTCACCATCCCTACATATCAACTATTGATGTCAACTATATATATTAGGTTAGGTTAAATACAAATGACACTCGTCTGTCTACACATAGTACATTCTTTTCGACAAAGTGTATGTAACAAGTGCCATTCTTGAAATCGTGGTTTACAATATACGGGGTAAGTAAATACATACACGTGACACTATACTTGATCAAGAAGGCTTAGCTGTTGTCTGTTGATGATACATGCATGCCTGGAGAATAAGCTGCGATACTGATACACTCGCCAATCACCAAGAGTGAAGGTAAAAAAAGCGGTCAGATGCGTAAGGCAGAATAAACCCTTCTAAATGATCCCGGTGGAAATGCTGGAAGTTGCATTTATCATCAGCGACCGCTCAGGGATGTAGGTATGACCTGTTAGTTGTGCCACAAGGTAAATCTCAATGATACTTGCATTTCTGATTTACATTTTTAATCAGTGTATGATATGAATGTAGGCATCATAAGGTTCCTGTAATTTTCAATGAAATGAACCGGAAAATATGTTTCCCCATGCGCAAAACTATCCACAGGTTATATTTACTTCCCTATTTAACATCTTAAAAACAGATATAATCAGGAAGTGCATAACTTCTAAGATAATCACAGACGCAAAGCTGTAATATACCCGAGCCTCTCTCTCTCTCTCTCTCTCTCTCTCTCTCTCATCTTAATTTCACATGCAGGAGAGATCAGGTGAACAAGCAAAGAAAACCTTAACCTAATGATGGATGAAGAATGCATCAAACTAAATGTGTGTGTGTACGTGTCTAAGAGAGAGAAAGAGAGAGTCAAACGGTTACCTTTTTCTTTAACATCAATCTGTAACGTATCGAGTGTAATTATGCCATCAGTCAAAGGAAGTAGCTCAAGCTTCATGGTAGCCGTAGATTGAGAAGGAACACATCTGATGTGACCAGAACAAATTTTAATCATCTGTGTAACCTTAAAAAATGAAAATGAGAAGAAATTTATTACCCTAACGGAACCCTGCTATGCAACCACAAATGTGTACAGCCCAACCCAGCATTTGGAATGACATCAGATGTAGGATTGCTGGCCTGCTCTTTAAAAGAATATGACCGGTGTCCAATATCAGCATCATGATTCTCATTCTTCTCTAATATGGCAGGTGCTGAGGTCAACCTCTGAATTGCATTGCCACGTTTTTCACCACATATCTTTTCAGTGAACTCAGAAAAATCAACAAATGGACTCACTGGCGACGAGGGTGCAGAATTTAAGGACACTACGGTAGGTGGTGAAGTGAAGGAGGCTGGAGCAAGAACTGTCAAAGTAAGGTCTTCGGGTGTCAAGTTTGAAGCCTGAAGAGTTAGCACCTGGAAATTTGAACCAGATAGATTAGAACACACTGCTTATAACATCAAGTATAAAACAAATATTATACAATTCCATATGAAACCTGAACAGGTAGCTGAGAGACTCTTCCATTTGTTTCAGGACATTGTCTGGACATTTCAGATGCAACAGAAATCCTAAGGTCCCTTGAGATACGTGGCTGCCAGCTAGTTGGCTGCTTAAAAAACAACTTCGATTCTACAATCAAAGCATAAACACAATTGAAAATAGTATGAACAGAAAACAATCAACTATTTAGAACTATTTGAGATGGTAAGCTAAACTATTAGCGACGTATGTACCAGTGTAGTTGCATCGACATGATACCAATATTGCATATTGATCAGTAGGAACCATGCTCATTCTTCCATCCAAAGCTTTAGAAGGAAGTTGTAAAAGTGATGCTGCTTTTCCAGCCTGCAATTGTGATGGTTGAGGACTCTTTTGACCATGACTCTTGAGATACTTACCCATAGAAGTTGACGGTTTAAGAATAAAAGAGTGTTCTTCACCTCTCCTGCCATAGAATACCAAATTGGTAATGAGCTTACAGATAGCAAAACAAAGCTTTTAACCAAGTTCTTAGAATCTAGATAGACATTCTTTCCACTACCTCATATCAATCATTGTTCATTCTCGTCTTCTCGAACAAGAAATAAAGTTTGCAAAAGGTGCACTTTTGAGGTTCCATTTTTCAAATATTCACTATAGATCTTTCATCTTGTCTAATAGTTACGGTTAATGAAATGTAGTAAGGATCTCATGCTTAATGCATTTATGTTTCTTCACAAAATTGGTTGCATTCATAAAGATGTCAACCGCATATTAGATCCCCAACTCAAAGCATCTGATACTGGATAGGGACATAATTCCACTCACATAAATACACCTATCGACAGAGTAAGAACAAGTTTCCACAAGTTCTTTTTCCTTACATAAGGGATGAAGATGGAAACCGTGTTTACTACATAAGGCCCACATTTTATATTATTTGATACAGAATTTGCCACAATTACACTCTCAACACACCAATCAAAAGATCAAGAACAAGTTTCCACTCACTCTATAGGTATAGGGAAAGGTAAAATCAGTATCTCTGGTGATCTATCCATGAAGAGAGGTGAAGTTTACTACAATGATTCATACTAGTAAGCACAGTCCAAACATTCATTCTAACTGTAGATAACAATTAACAAATATAAAAGTTTGTCCCATAGTGCTCTACTGTTAGTGTAAAGGCAGCCAACTCATTTTACTGATTAACCTGCAGGGAACTGTGTCACCAACCGGTGCGGGACTGCATCAGCACTCACCCTCAAAGCAAGCAATCTTCTAAACATGCTCCAATACCGTGTTAAGTCGCCGATTAAAAAACATACCGTGTTAAGTCATTCAATTCAAACCCAATTGGTAATAATGAGAGGATTTATTAACAGGTAAACTTCATCATTAACTGCCATAAAACTACTTCAAGACACAAACACATTGTTTAGTTCTAATAATATTTCATGTTTAACTACCTGTAACACAAACACCATTTGAAACAGAAATTGTGGAATAACCAAGGTAAGTTGCAATATTGTAAGACTGAGTATTATTAAGATACCTAGAGGGAACAACAACCTGAGGGCTAGATTTGGCAAACTATGGTCACTTCCAGCTTCAATACATGCAATTGGTAATGATGATGGAGCTCCACCTTTTGATGCCTCCTCATAAACAATTGTGATAGCATCTATATATATCACAACATCTGGTGTATGTGCGGGTGAAACATTCTGCATGTAACTTGATAAATTAATACGCATTGGAGGCAAATATTATAACCAGAGAAACATCCTTAACTATCCACTAACGTAATTGAATAAAAATCAATAATCACACCTTTATCTGAACACAAAGAAGGTCATCTGTATTGCAATCAGCAGCAAACGAATGGATTTCTACAGGCTGAACAATTTCAAGTTTTCTCCTCCACCTCCGTCCTGGTATATAGATGCCTTCTAATCCACAAGAAACAGAAAATCTTTCTCGCTCTAATGACACTCCCCGAAAAGATAAAAGCTCTCCAAGTCCAGTTTTTTTATTCTTCAAGAGCTTCTTGGTTGAATAATGATCCCAATTTTCAAGATCAAATTTTGGTTTAGAATTGTGGGATTTGAGAGGTTGAGGAGGTGGTGTAGAATTTTGAGGTAGTGATGACATAGAGTAACTTCTAAAGCTGCCAAAAGAGAAGAGCTGAGAACCGGATGAGGTAGTAGAACTGGACTTTTGAGGTGTACTAGGAATTCCTGAAGCTGAACCTAAAGGAGGAGATGAAGGACGAGATGGAGCATGAGCGTTGTCCAAAGGAAGCAACCATTTCAAGATATCTCCACATGGATCCTGATCTGAAGAAGATATATTTTTCTGGTTCTCAGAAGACAAGTTTTTCTCCTGATATTTCTCAAATTGAAGAATCTCAATGAAAGGGTCTCTCAAAAATTCAACACCAACATTCACTTGTAAAAGCACCTGCATCCTTCCAAACAAGACAATCAAGTGAGAAGCAGCAATCCTCAGAGCTGGTTTAACTCATCCAGAACTCAAGTAATAAAAGTATTCAGGACAAAAGTTTTGAAATTAATAATGGGATAAGCAAGGAAAAAGACTTCCTGCAAATCGATTTATAAATAATTTTTTTATGATATGACATGCAGTCACTGGACCACCTGTTATCAAAGTTTATAGCAAACCAGCTAGCAAGATTTTCATCTGGTCAACTTTGAGAAGAGCTGGAAATGAAAATGCATATGTTACCACAGAGGCGGATCTAGAAGTTTAGCCCAGTAATTTTATTATTATCATTTAACATACATAAGTTCTTTCATAGAGCTAAAGTTCTTTCTTACAAGAGTTGTGTTTTGTTATGACCAAAATTATAAGGAAACTAGTTAAATAAATCTTTTGACAATAGGCACTTATTTAATCATATCTGAGTGATTATGAAATAGTTACTAAAAACATAAAATCAAATAGAACAATTTTGTAATTTATGCTTAATATTTTAATATGGCAAATCCAAAAAAAAAGAGTAAATTATATTTAATATTGTGTAAGTGTGATAGCTTATATCATAATATTAAATAATTATGTAATGCTGAAATTATAGTGCTTGAAAATTTGAGGGCACCTATGTTAATGATTAAATTAAAATATAATTTTACGGTATAATATTTTTCACGCAAAATATTTGAGAGGGGGGACTTAGCCCCACTGTGGGTGCCATATAAAAGATTACCCAAGGGATTCTACAAATTCAGTTTTCATGAATCAAAAATGCCTTCAGGAAGACCATAAGGTTTAAAATTTCAAACTTATTTGCTTATTTACAATTATCATTCGATGAAAAAGGGAACTATTAAAAAAAGTGGACAAGCACAGCCATCAAGAATGTTATAGATGAAACTCCAACCTAACATCAACTAGCCAGCAAATTGAGGCACGATAGACAAAGATATTCATCAACTTAGACACAAAAGTAAAGGGTAAGGCCTGAAGACACCATTTTTTGCTAGAAGATCAGTCATAGAATTAGCTTCCCCTCAGAGTCCAGACCACCTGCAAACCACCAATTTCCTTTCTTAGTTCTTCGATCTTATAAACACTCCCAATACTTAATTTGTGAAGATTGCAGACTTAAGACACTGCCACCTCCGAATCACTTTCTACTACCAATTTACCATTTCTTCCATCTCCCCATGAGCCATATAATTCCATCGCCTAAAAGATGACCCTCAATTCAGCTAAGTTTGAATCACACCCAATACTTTCCAAGAACACACAAATAACTTTCCCCTTAGAGTTCCTTAACACACAAATCACCTTCCCCTTAGAGTTCCTTAACACCCCACCAATTCCATCTAGGCCTGGCTTGCCCTTTGCTGCTCCATCAACATTAAATTTAACCCATCCATTCAAAGTTGCTGACCAGCTGGCACTAACTCTCCTTACTTGACTATTATTTTGCTTAAACCTTGAATCATGCACCCAAAGCTGCCCTCTGATATAAAAAAAACCTCTAAAATTGATGAAGGGAACACCAAACTGTTCCCCACAGTTGGAACCATTTTGATCGAATTCACCAAGATATATCACACATTGTTGAAGTAAGTAATGAAGTGTCTCACATCGGATAAATATAAAGTGAATGAGCTAAGTAAAATGGTGGAAGACAAACCCTACTAACAAGGTTGACCTTTTAGTAGTGGAAGCTCAAATCATTATGTGTAGCCCAATATTAATATTTAATCCACATAAAAAAAACAAAAGATCAATTGTCTCCTTGTCTCCACATGTGCAGCACACTACCTTATCACTCCCTAAGTACCCCTCTTCAAAAGCTTCGTTTATTGACATCTACATTCCCTTGCACAAATTGCCAAACAAAGACTTCAATCTTATGCGGGACCAAAATTCCACATATGAGACTTTATTCTGGGTTAGGCTCAGATAATGTAGATAGTGAGACTAAATTCTAATAACTCAGAATATCCAAGCCAACTTATAAGAGGATGTGGTCACCCTTAACAACAACTGTTTTAAGGTTCAGAAGTATTCTTCCTCTTTGCCAAATTTATGAAGGCAAGGGAATCTCATGTTCCACTTCTCGATCATAATGTCTTTATAAAACTACAGGATGAACATTTCCTGAATGGAAGCTCAAACCTAATAGAGGTACTTTAACCTAAACCCTTAGTATATGTGTCCACACAGAATCATCTCATCAATCTAGCAATCTAAGTTCAAGCCCATAGCCAAGCTGATCAAAAGAATTATGCTTGGCACCCAAATTTGTATCAAACATGATATATCTATCAAGATTCCTCAATTAGATAAAGTGGCATAGTTCACAGCCTCAAATCTACATTAACAATAACTACAGGTATTCATAGCTTAAAAAAAATCTCCTTTTCTTATGATGGACAAATGTTGATTTCAACAATAAGCTTCAACAAGTTGGGCAGCTAAAACAGAAAGCGTAAACCTTAAAAATGTGGGGTAACTAAAAATGGCATCACTGACATTCAAGGTGAAAGTAATTATCTCTGAGTGATTTTTTTTCCTAAAAGGTACAGGAAAAAGAAAGGAAAAAACACATCATGAAATACCAAGAAGTTCTGTTACACATACCATCATATCTCCACTCGAAAGAGCACAGCACTGGACAGTATTTCTTGCCACTCCACCTGAAGCATTGGCATCGAAATTCCCTCTATCAATAACTGCATTATAATGAGACTTGTCTTTTAACTTTTGGTAACCCGTCTCAGAAGATTCTGGAGCTATCTCATGAGAACTTTTCTTGGACCAAAGCGCTTGACCCGATTCTGCAATCCTAACAAAAAAATGGGAGTTCTTAAATCTTTGCAATAACATTTCAGTGTGCCTTTTGCAATCTTCCATTCTAAGAAGGGATTCGCTGGCAGAAAGATCCGAATCAATCTTCTCTTTAGACTGGTCCTCACCATTCTGATCAACATTTTGACTATCAGAATTCACTCCCGCTTTCCCAGACACTGAATTTCTACCATCTTCCATGTTTCCAATCCGTTTTTTAAATGGATTATGTCCCAAGCCACTTCTACTCATCATAGCAGCAACTTTAAATGGAGTAATTACTTCTATATCCTGCTTACATGCTGACAAGCACGCTATAACATGAAGTTGCTCACCTGGAATAGTAATGGAGGTCAGTCCCCATGTAATGATGTCACATCTTGGCCATGGGTGAAGAACAAATTATCCAATAGATCAAAAACGATATATGTACCAGGAAAAACAAAGGAGCGATCAAGAGAGCGTAATGACTGTATATCTGATATAGCATTCCAATCTTCAGGGAGTTCCTCTGGAAAAAAAGGGGGGGAAATTCCAATATCAGATAAACTAAAATAAGGATCTGTACTAAACAAAAATCTCATTCGACTTTCAGATGCACAATATTAAGAAAGCACTGTAGCAAAACAACTGCAAAATCAAATAAAAGAAATTTCATACTTTTACACTCAACAACATATGGCAAGCATGTATCCTCGTTTTTAGAGAGAAGGGAGACGATAATGTGAGGCTATTGATTGGAAATTTCAAAGTTATAATCATAACCAAACTCCCCAGAGTGATTGAAACTTGAACCTAATCAAAGGATTCAAACCGCATTCCTTTACAAGCTAGACTTGACTATACTTTTGAGCTAAAATACAACAAAAACAACAAAGCCGTGCCCCAATCCGTTTTGAGGTCAGCTACATGGTTCCCTTGGCAAAAAACTATTTGGGATCCACTCCTTCTTATCAACTGCCATTTTAACCATTAAATGATGCATTACAGTATCTTACTTCATTAGTTCTTGTCATGTTGACTTTGACCTCCCCTTGTATTTTTTGTTTCATAAAATTGGTTTATCTTACCCTGCCACGCTGGGGCACTAGATAAGAGTAAAGGAAAACATGACCTCATCTATAGTTGTCAAATAAATAATCTTCATGTTTCTCTTCTTTATTAAGCTAAACTGACCTTTCTTCTGCCTTCAGAAACCAAAAGTTACAAATAGATAGGACATGAAACTTAATGTTTCAATGGATTTAACCATACTAACATTTTAGCCAAGTAAACCATAAATGAAGCATGTAACTTGAATGATAAACTTATGGATAAAAAGTGTAAGCAAAAGTTATCTCAGACTCAACAGATCTCAGCCCTATCCTTGCATATTAGTTTCTGTACATTATAATTTCTATTAGAAGGGGAAAGGGCCAAAGAGAAGAAAAACAAAGGTGTCCTTTAGAGAGAGAAAGTAAATACTCAAACCAATGTCAACACCACAAAAACTCAGTGCTAAAAAATGCCTAATTTCAGTACCATCTGCCTTTCTCCAAATAACTCCCTAAGAGATCAAATATCCTCTGCACTTTTTAAGTTCATAGGCTCTCCTTCAGCCTAAAAACTGGCTTCTTTCCTCAGATGGCCTATCTACTCAAGAAAATAAAAAAATTAAAACTACAAAATTAATCCAACCTCTTGTATATAAATTTAATATGTGCCCGAGAAACACTACAAGCACACAATCTAAGCCTCATAAACTATAGTGCACACGATATGAGCATGACCCTAATAGTCTCTCTATAAATATCACCGATTATCTGAATTTACATAAAGGGAATAACGGTAGTATAAAAACCAAATAAACAAGGATGAGTGCCGCATGAGCACCGTAGATCTACTTGAACACAGAAGCCATAGTAAGACCAATAACATAATCCTAGTCCAAAATATGGTCAATCAATCGATCAAACCGACCGACAAGAAATTTTGCATTTTCTGTCGCACATATTTTAACTGCTTATGCACATGATCAGATTAGCAGACCTTTTCCCTTCCCAAACACTCCCATAATAAATAAATAAATAATATCCTCTCTATGTATTTCAATTACCACAACAAAATAGGAAGCCACTGAACAATTTACAGAAAAACAGACAACAGCCTCACTAGTCATCATAAACAGAGCACATGTCAGAATAAGTAACCTTTTAAACTTTGATAATCTGGACCAAATAATCACATTTTAACCCTGGGGAGCTATTTCAGAACCAACAGTAACCTTTGAGGGGATTTCAACTTCCCAGAGTAACTTGAGAAGAGATGCAACAGTCAATGCACATACATAAGCATACCATCTATGTGTGTGCACATTTGGTCAAACAAATTACTTTATTAAAAATATAAAATAAAGGTTGTATCTAAGGTGAGAGAATACTATAAGGAATAGCAATCCATCCTTCGTCTGCAGGAACATCTGAGTGTTTCCCAACAAGAGATGAGTCGCCCATTGCAGTAATGCTGCCATTTTCACCACCAACTCCGTCAGTTTCTCTGTCACGTTCTACAACAGGACGATAATGAGTATATGGATCTTCGGTTATAAGACCCTCCAATGCTGGTGTAGTTTTTGGGACATGATGTGCATCCACAGGAGAATCATGAACAGGAGGAACCCGATCTGCTACTGCATGAGTTGTCCGTAGCAGAAAATTCATTGTCCCACAACAAAGGTATCTGCATATCAAAGAAGATATTTTACAAAGGCAATACTGGAAAGGAATTACAATTACATGAAAGGCAAGTGACTATTGTTCATTGTGAATAGTAAACTAGTTCCAAAAAGGAAATATTTGAAAAAGATGTAGTAGTACTCATTCCGAGCAAAGTATCAGCCCAGTGGGTTGGATAAGGTAGCCCACATCACACACAGTACATATTAGTGGTAGTTAGGAAAACTGCATTTTTATCTTACCTTGACAGCTCATAGGCATATAATAAGAGGTTGGGGTCTTTAAGTCCCTCAAAGGAGAATAATTTATGTAATCGGTCACACGACCCACGACCTGAATAACTCGACCAAGAGAATGGATAAGTGCCTTTGGGAAGAACAAGTAATAAACACACCCAGAAAAAAGATGTAAGTAACCACTGGAGATTGTAACTTATGATTTTTACACCAGTCATTGACTTATTAAAGTTCTCGTATCACACTAAATCATATGGATCCAAAACTTAACATGCTTGTGTCACAAGGTTCTGCTGCAGTGGTTATAGAATTCGTAAAAGGGAATATAATAATGGTAAGTTGAATGAGTTGATTCATAATACCATGGTGATGTAAAACATATATTTATTCTATCTTCGCCCACAAAGCAGCTAACAATGTTACTAATACTCCCTTTGTCCCAAAATGAGTGTCGACTTTCTCTAAAGTATTTGTTTTTATTTTCCTAAGTTTCCTTTTTGGTTAGTTAGTTAATTAAGCATTAAATTACCAACAATGTCCCTAAAATAATTTAGTCAAAGCTCCCTTGAATTGTTACGACAAGAGCACATGGAGGTTTAAGGTGGGAAGTACAACTTTAACTAACTTATCCTTAATGTTTACAAGAATGGGAAAGTGGACACTCACTTTGGGACGGAGAGAGTATTTTACAACAGTAACAAGTATCTATTTTGAGTAGCCACTCGCAATCTACAACAGTTCTCTGTTGTTAAACTACTCTCACGTACTAGTTCTCTAATCACTCATCGCTCTTAATTAACTCCCTCACCAAACTACCCTCCAATTGGTTCTCAAGGAGAAGTAATAAGAATGCGTCCTCGAGACACCTCACGTCAAACTTACCAAATACATTTACAGTACCACAATTACCACATCTAACGCTAATAATTACAACATCCCATCAGCATTAAATCACACAAACAGGAGCTTGTCATGAAAAATTAACCCAATTTGACGAATTTATAATTTGTCCAAATGCATATCTATGCAGGTGCCTTTTATGTCACCCAGAGGATCCCCGAAATGCGTATCAGATTAAGAATAATCAATCTCTCACAATACACTAACCCTAGTGAAACATATTTGAACTTTGCAGTAAACACTGCAACTACACAAAATCCAGCCTCCCATCACATACTTGCAAGTAGGGATTGAAAACGAAAATGAGCTAGAATTGTAAATTCTTGAACTCTAAAACCTATCAGAGACAAACCCATGTGAAATTTATCCAAAACACGAATACCCAGTTGATCAATTCAGACAATTTTCCGCGGAATTTGAAAATTGAAAATGCATTTAGTTTGAATCAGGTATGATCTGTGTGATGAAAAATGGATCCGACGGAAGATAATGTGGATAAGGAAAAGAGAACCGGAAGTGCGAAGAATACCTGATCGGAGATCGCGAAGTGTCGCCTGAGAAATGCGGAGGGAGAGGGAGAGATCCACTGCTGAGATCGGAGCAAGTAGATTCAGAGAGGCCTACCGGGCTCGGCTTCTCTTTCCATCTGAATGTCTCATAGTGGGCTTGTATTTTCATTTTTTGGACCTTGAAGGCCCAAATGGAATGGGTCAAACCCACCCGAACACTAAAACCCGATTCATTTTATTTTCCTTTACCAACTACCAAAAATATGCCAAAGGGCGTTGTCTACTGATATATTTGTGGATACGGCTAGATTGTCCACGTTTTATAATGTTTTATCTACGCAAATGTTACTCTTATTTGATAGAAACCAGGGTAATATATTTCAATAACGATTTCCAAGTCTTGTGGATATCATTCATATCTAATTTTGCTAGATTTTGAGCTCCATACACAGCCCGTCTGGTTGTCCATTTTATAAAAAACATTAGATATACCGAAAAATAAGTTTCCTGATATCTTCCCCACTTGAACACACTTCTTTTCCTCTAAAACGTTGTTAGTATAAATCCCTACAAATAAAACAAAAAAAAAAATCCCTACAAATAGAGATAGAGACGCTTAAAATACCATAATTACATATATTATTCTTATTAGCAAAGAAAACACAGAAAACACAACATTTAATTCAGCTTGATATGGGGACGACTGACGAGGTCACTGTTGGCACGCAAAATCTTGCTAGAATCTGTCCATCCAAGTTGATCATTTTTCAATCAATACCACCTTTGTCGTTCTTAAAAGCACCATCGCTGAGGCCTAAGGAAGATAACTTGACATTTCTCGAAAGACATTTTACAAACTATTCACTCCTGGTTCACAAACATCTTCCTTGCTTGTAATAGAAGGCCCTATCCTTTTCATGATAGCACCGATGAACCAATGCAAATTTGAGTTCTTTCAGAATAGTATAAATATTTAATTGTCACCATCTGATTCTAATATAATTTATAATATTATCGTCCAAATGTTAGATACTATATTAAACATCTCAAACTTGATACTCCATGGTCCACTACCTAATTAAGAGCTATTTTAATGATTGTTGTGAATTACCTCCATTAGATTTGTGTGTCTATAATATAAATGACATATGTGATGATTAAAAATTGAACTCTTTTTTCCACTTGTTGTATTGAATTTGGACCACACTTAATAAAGGAAAGATAGGATAACCCCATCCTCTCTTCTCTTCTCTTCTCTTCTTTTATGAAGCCCAAAATAGATTATTTTGGTAGACAAGTTGTCCTATAATAGTTGTGGGCCCAACGTCACACATCACAAGTCGCAACTCTTTATTATGTTCTCTTCCTTCAAAGCTCACGTGGCGTCGACATCAGCTAACCAAAAATGGATATGATTACGTGTCTGTGACTCAGCGCATGACACGTGGGGACGCGGCGATGCGCAGCCTTTCAGTGTAATGTCCAATTATTTTTTTTTAATTAAATTATTTTCGTGGCTGTGCTATTCTGTGGCTTGTTCCACCGTTAATATCTATAGCTAAATCTGACGCGGATGGGATGGATAGCTATCGATGTCGGCTTCCGTTTTCGTTTCTGTCGTTTTGATCATATAACTTTCAGAGGTTTCCCACCGTTGATTATTTTGACCGGGTCAAATTGGGTGCACTATAGACTACAGTGGTCCAAATTTTTTAATGGTCCAGATTTGTAATTGAGTTTTGGGGTCCACGTGAATTGTGAAAGATGATTATGGTTAAAGGAACTAGGAGGGGTAAGAAGAATCCTAGGATCAAGTTCAAATCATATTTGTTAGGAGTGTGCAATTAGTTATACCGTTTAATTACTCAAATTTAATCAAAATTATCGATAAATGCATTATACATTTCAAATAGTTTTGAGAGCCATAAACACATGCACAACACATAACATGGGAGATGGAAAATTTCAATTAGTTTCAACCCATAATACTATGGTTCTATACCTATTTGAAAAATGTTTCAATTTAGTTCTTTTAGTATCTAAGTTAGTACTCAATTTGATCAGTGTGCCTTACGAGTTCTCTTACTATATGATACGTTTCAGATTGGTCCGTTAAGTTATTTTTTTTCGTCAAATAGAATTAATGTGAAATATATATTGTTAATTTGGTGATGACGTTGGACATGATTTCATCGGTGGATAACTAATTGCCGCAAGTGGCTTCAAATTTGCACCGTTTTACTTTAAAAGTAAAAGACCCAATTTAGTCTCCGAACTTTGATGTTTTGACCCAATTTGGTCCCTAAACTTTT
>JAYMTF010000290.1:0-41052 GCA_036897485.1 Pelargonium nanum
GAGGAGAATTTGGTGGAGCGGTCGACGGCGAGGATCTTGGTCTCGCCGCCGATGTAGGAGAGCTGGTTGTCGTGAGGGCGGGGGTGGATTTTGCCGCCGTAGCTGCACATGAACTTGACCTTGTAGTTTTGTTGTTGGGGCTGGTCGTCCCAGGGCGGCGGGTTCTCGAACTCGATCTCTCGGGAGCGGGGAGAGGAGTCGCCGGATTCTGGGTAGCTGGTGTAGGAGTAATTTTCCATGACGGAGCTCCGGTGGATCAGTGGATGCTGAAAATGGTGTGTTGTGTTTGGGAGTGATTATGAGAGAAGAGAGATGTGAAGACGTGTGGTTTTATTTGGTGGGGTGGAGGAGGGAAATGATAAGTTGACCTTGGGTTACATGGTTTGTATGTGAAACATCTACACGTGGCAATGCAAGAGTCCATGAGTAAATGTCTATTTACTCCTTTCAAAATTATCTTAAAATGGATTTTTTTTTTTTTCAAAATGAAAGATAATACTATGAATTAATTCAAGGAGTCATGTAACAAAGAATCGTAAACGACTCGAGGGAGGGTATATCAATCCCAAGAACTCGGACTTGACAAAAAAAAAGCTGATTTAGTGTCCGTTGAATTAAAAAAAATAGATTTACCTACTAATTACAGGATATAAGATAATATTGAATGGTTAAATTAGATGTCGCATTAACTCAAACACAAAAAATACTCATATATATCCTATGAGCCAATAAGAATTCTTAGATATAATTGATTATAAAGGTATAAGGGATAAATTTTATTACAAACTAATCTATTTTTAATTTTTATGAAAAATGAGAAAATAAAGGCTTGTATTGAAATGAATTGAGTCATAATGGAAATTGACTTAAGTAGAATAAGTCACTTGCATAAAAATATAAAATTAATATATAAGTGATTTAATTGTACTTTATAGAATTTAATATAGTTTTATAATTAGTGTTTTTTTGCGGATAACAATGTAGCTCAAACAAACTAACAAATATTTGCTTGCAAATGAACAATGAATGTCGGTGATCTGGATGACTCATTAATTGCTTCGAAAAGTGTTATGTAATAGTTGAAAACACACATTTAAAAAGTCAGTTAAATTGATAATTTTTACGCATTTTAAAATAATAAAAAGAGTAATTAATACAACAAAATTCAAATAATTTTGTGTTTTATTATTACATTACTATTGTTTTTTTTTGTGTAAAGGAAAATTTTTATATCATGTTATTATAATTATTTTTGCATCAAAACATTGAACAATTCTTATGTTTCTAGCTATACAAACTCATATTTCTCTTTAGACACCCTATTATGTTGTTCACTTTCTTGAGAGAAAGGGCACTTAAATCCAATGATATGTAATAATCTTTTATATCAACATCTACAATGTTCACTTTCTTACAACAAAGGGCATACATGATGTTCACTCTCTTGAAGATATATATGGCAAGAAATCACATCTCACTCCTACCTTCTAGAAATTGGTGTATAGTGTTTGTTGCATAGATATTATGTATAAATCACTCGTAGATAGCTATCGGTGAAGTTATAAATCATTATTAGTAAAATTTCATATATTTAGTAGTGCAAAACATTACTAAAGCATGTGCGTTGTATATTCCATCTTCTATTGACATTCATGTGTTTTAACACACTTATGAGATACTAACTAACTTATTATATGAACATTGAATTATGCATATGTAACTTCCTAAAGTGAAGCAAGACACCTATTTTAGCTAAAACAAAAACGCTAGTGAAACAAGACACGTATTTTGAGACGGATGAAGTAATAAATCAATGATATTAGATCTCACGTTATTGATTTAGAACATTAAGCCTTAACTTGATGATAATGGTGCAGTTTGCTTCCTCCTTTCAGTCTTAATGGTCAAATTTTTGTCTTGTTAAATACACTAAATCGATGTAAAAGTTGTACGTGCTTTAATATCATCCGGTGATAGAATAATTTCGAGGTACTCAGAAACTGACCCATAAAAAGTTATTGATTTAGACCTAGTTAAATGTGGTTAAGAGTTGGGAGGTTAGTGCTTAGAAAGACTTAAGAGGATGGGTGGGTGGGGCCAATAATGAGTATTGGTTGTAAGAGATAAGAGAGTGATATGTGTTGACTTAAAATTGGCTAGGATTGGACCATTGAAACATTGAATGATCTCTTCACTCTATGCCTTCCATGTGTTTCTTCAGTTTTCTTCACTGCAAAACTGCCAACTTTTTCAGTAGCTAGCAAGTTACAACCACAATTTCTGAAAATTTTGAAGGTTACAAATCAATAAAAAACACAATACCAACTTCTTTATTTATCAACAATACTTCAACTAAAGTATCACAAAAGATGATTTGATTTTTAAGTATTGGCTGACATTTTCCAATACACTTTCTTGTTAATATGAATATATTTTGACCATTTCAATTTAACTATTAAGTTTGTCAGAAAACATTTTCTAGAAAATAATAGACGACTAGATTGACCTATAAAAATTTTGTGGTGAAAAATACGACTAAAGTAGAAATATAAATGTAATAGTTTTTTCTTAAGTAATTAAGTAAGAGTTTGTTGCCATTTGAATGAATTAATTTATTACTTTTACAAGTAAAGTGAGCAAAACACTAAAAATTAAGGAAGTTAAATGTGAAGAAACAACAGAAACAGTTGTGCTATTATTACCTGTAAATAGCTGGAAGACAACCACATACCTTTCTTGTACTTTGCATTTCATGTCCACACAAAATTTAAACAAATGGTTGACTTAATTAATCACTAACATTAAAAGAAATAATTATATTTAAAAAAAAAACTATTGTAAATAATATTTTAAAGTATCAAAATAAATATTACTACTAATTGTTTGACTGGTGAAGAACAAAGAGGTGAAGAAATGGAAGGAGCAATAATGGTGATTCTAAGATAATAATAAAAAATAATAATAACAATAATAATAATAACACCATTTTCGGCGGCATTTTATCGAACACCATGCATGCTCACTCAATCTAGCTCCCATGTTCTTCCCATACTTTATATTAATTTTACCTTTTGAATTTTCTATTATTATTTTCCTCTTTTTGCCCACTGTTTCATGACCCATTTTTTTTTTTTTGCTTGTTATAACTATCAATTATTTATATTTTTCGTGAATATAATTAAACATGACAGCTAGTGCCACAATTTATTAATATACATGAATGTATGATGCATATTAAAATAAAATAAAATGAAATTATAAAACTAATCAAATAATGTATGATACAATACTTTAAAATTATTTAAAATAATTCCGAAATAGTTCAAAATGATTTATATATAAAGTGAAAATTTTCATCTTTTTGCATTAGAGACAAAGTGGGCTGATTTGGTTGTTGTTAGTTTGAAAATGGGCCTAATATGATTGTGGATAGAAATTGGACACTACAATAGCCCAAGTCTTGGGGTTATGATGTTTTGTTTTTTTGAAAATGGGGTTATGATGTGTTCATGCTCTTGGAATGCACCATTTACATTGTTGGCATCTCCTTGTTGATTAACTTCTTCACTATCCTCATTTGGCTACAATGCATCATTTTTTTCGGTTTTATACCATGGGGTTCCTGAGCGGGCCGCGGTTAACACTTTTAAACCGTTTTACTACACTCAGACTAATCTTCATTCGAGGTTTGTTCACAGTTAAAGCCTTCACCTCTCTCTATAGTTGTGTTGAGCGGGGATCGAACGCAAATGCTCTTCCCACTCACGCAGTCTGTGTTGCCAACTGCGCTAATTGGCACATAGTATGACAATTAGATTACAATTATATATAAATAAAGTACATCAATATAGTAGTGTTGATTATAGTAAGATTTTACACGTCAGGACATGTTAGGACACGTTCTCTTGTTATGACTAATTTTCTTATTTATATGTTGTACCGCACTTGAAGATCATTTCAGCTCTTGACAGTTTGTGAAAGTGCGGGTTATCGACACGGTACCTCTGGACAGACTCTTTCCATCTTTTATCCAACTTTAGTTTACTAGATAGATAAGGGTAATATGTTACCATGATTTTCTAAAATCAAATTTAACATTTGAGTTGGTCAAAGTCCAACCCCATATATAGAAGTAACTGAAAGTTGAAACTATTATAAAAAAAGAAGTAACTGAAATAAATGTGTCTTCCAAGAAAAATATTGCCTAAAATATATATATTTATTCTCTTCAAATAAAAATGGCAGAGCAAGAGCATAAAGTTGTTCCAGTTCTGGTTGGGATTGGAAGGACATTTTCAATTAACAACATTGGGTGGCAATTCCAAGAAACCTACCAAAGAACCAGATGATGATGATGATGATGAACGACATGTCGTAGTTATCACCTCAACCACCTCTCTCTCTCTCACACACCTCACAATCTCAGTCTCAGCCGCAGCTACAGTAGTCAATTTCTCCATAATCTGAGCAGGTTTGTGATTTTTTACGCCATTTTATTTTGATCTAGCACTTGCGTTTTTGAAGCTGTAGTTTCTGAGTTTGATAGACTTTTCAATTTCTTCATCTGAGCATGTTTGTGAATTTTGACGCAATTTTTTTGATTAAGCATTTGTGTTGTTGAAACTGTAGATTTTGAGTTTGATTGTTTCTTGCTGTCCAACTTTTTCTTACTATCTCGATCTCAGCAGCAACTACACTCTTCAATTTCTTCATCTGAGCAGGTTTGTGTATTTTGGCGCCATTTGTTGATCAAGCACTTGCGTTCCTGAAGTTGCAGAATCTGAGTTTGATAGTTCAATTTTTTGCGGATAGAGATGGGGAAGAAGCGAGTCATGGTGCCGGCGGCGGAATTGGACTTGTCCTCTGTCGAATACGAAAAAGAAATCATTCAAGGTCATCGATTACATGTTTTAATCATGTGCTGTTTGGATTATTTTGTTGTTTTTTAGAGTCAACTGAGGATCAGCTGCTTTAACGTTGATTGTTTTTTCTGTAATTGATTGAATAAATTGCAAGACTGTGAAGCAAAAATTGGGACTGAATTTGAGGGTTTTGTGTTGATTTTGTGCCTTGGCAGCTCCCCATTTGACTGGATTTGGGCTAAGACTGTTTGTTAGGATCGTTGAAGCTCCTTTGATAGGTCCCTATGTCATGAATTTTATGAAAAATCAGAATAAAATGAATGAGGTGCTCTATTGTTTTCTTACTCTAGCTACATTTTGGTTTTTTTTTTGTTTGTGTGTGTGTGTTTTACTTTGGTTGGACTCATTGATGGATTGTGAATTTTGTGATTGACAGATGTTGCAGAACACTGTGATACCGGAAACACCGATGTTTAAGCCTGAATTTCTTCCTCAAGGTGTGTTCTTGTACTTAATTTGTACATGAAAGTGAAAATTTGAGTCGTGCAAAGATATGTGATAACTGTTATTGAGTCTGAGAGATGCGACGGCGACACTCAACAAGCGATGTGTTTGTGTAATTTTCATCTCGCTATCAGTTTATATTATACTTGTTACAGAAGAAACATCAAACTCCATGTTAATGTTCTTTGTTTTGAGAAAGTTGGGGCCTTTGAGTTAGATGATAACTTGTCTGTTTGTACCTCCTTTATATCTCATAAGATTTGGTCTTTGTGTCTATATTTTTTCCTCAACTGGAATATTGGGTAGAAATGTGATATTGGGTATGTCAACTGGAATATTGGGTAGAAATGTGATACCATGAACGAGAAACAAGGACAAATGCTTAGATTTACGCTCATATGATCTACTGATCTCTGTATGTGGCGCTGAACGTTTTTTGCTTTCAGACCCAGAACCAAATGTTATAATGGTGGATGAAGATGGGAAACCTGAAGGTCGAGTTGAAGTTGCCTTGAAATGTCTTCCACATTATGACCCCACTAGTTGCTGGAGTGATGATTCAACCTTGTCTTTCCGGTACTGGAAGATACGCGATTTTGCTTATGCTTATCGTTCTAAGATTACAACCCCATCTAAGGTAAGTCACCACCCCCTTCTGGAGAGTTTCATTCTTTCTGAAGTATGTTGGAAAGCATTCCCACTTTCAGTTATTAGGTTGCAGAAAAAATAATTTCAATCATTGAGGAATATAGCAACAAGAAGCCTCCAGCTCCTCTACTTATTTCTTTCGATGCCGAGGAAATCAGGAGGCAAGCTGCAGCTTCTACGCAAAGGTTTGATGAAGGTATCGTTGAATACATGTGTCTCTCACTATAAATTTGTTCTGCCAACTATAGTGGACTATTTATGTTTAATATTTCTAGACACATGGCTACTTTGCTAAGTTAGACACCAGAATCACCTTCCGGAAACTTTTGGTTGTTGCTTGTTCAGGAAATCCACTATCCATCTTGGACGGGATCTTCATGGCAATTAAGGATGACATAGATTGCTATCCTTATCCAACTAAGGGTAAATAATAGTGATTGTTTTTGTACTATTCTTCATAATTTCGTCAAGTTGTCAATTGATCTTAGCTTATACCAATACAGGTGCAACAACATGGATGCATGAGGTTCGCCCTGTTAAAAGGGATGCAGTTAGTGTTTCAAGATTGCGTAGTTGTGGTGTAGTTTTAGTAGGAAAGGCTAATCTGCATGAACTGGGCATGGGTACTACTGGAAATAATGCAAATTATGGGTAAGTTTGTTGCTTAGCAGCTATAAAGGATACAATATATTATTTGGTGCAAATAATTGCATATCAAAGTTGAGTGTTATGTCTGCTTACTGTTCTATTCAGCCTCGTTAGTTTAAAGTAATATTATTTGGTTGTGCAAATTCTTTTAGAGATAATAAATGTGTAACTGTGTTGCAATTGCCTACTTACTGGAAATATATTATTTCATGGTACTACCAGCATAGATGGGCCTTTCAGTTTTACATCATCGGTTACTTGGGAATGATATTTATATGAAAATATTATTTCATTTGTAGCATTTCTTGCATCTGTTTCTGGCGTTTTTCTTATTGATAATTAATTATCTTGTATTGAGGTGCAGAACAACAAGAAACCCTCATGCACCTGAAAGGTATACAGGCGGATCTTCCTCAGGCTCATCAGCAATTGTAGCTTCTGGATTGTGTTCTGCAGCACTTGGAACAGATGGTGGAGGTCGTTAAAATGTATATTATGTTAGACATAGTATTATTTTTTGATTTGCAATGTACTAATCTATAATGCTTAATTTGAAAAATAAAAAAAGCAGGTTCAATTCGTATACCTTCTTCTCTATGTGGTGTGGTTGGGTTGAAAACTACATATGGGCGAACTGATATGAAAGGGTAAGCTCTTTAATTTTACATTCTGGGATTATAAATTATTCGCTCAAGTTCAGTTGTTTGTTTTTCAATTTTTGTTCTGCTCAACTGAGAATGAATTGTAGTCTGTAGGTCTCAGTCAGTCTGGGAGTCCAGTAACCTTATAGTTGATATGAGTCCTAATTTAGCCAAGTATGCAAACAAGTTACGAACTTCTAATATGCCAATGTCTGGATGAAGATGGCCTCTCACTATTTTACTGGTGATATTCGTAGCTATTAAATCAAAATGGCAAATTTGTCTATTAATAGGAGCCCCAGGACAGGGCACTACATGGTTCTTATGGTTTCTAATATTCGGTTGGCATGATTTTTGTTGTCTTAACAAGATATGAAAAAAAAAATCCAACTGTAGATCTCCTAGTGTATATATTTATATGTGCAGATAGATATCAAGCATTATTGTTTTTAGCAGGAGTAGGTGGTGAAGTGGAGTACTAGGTGCACAAGATTTTGACTTTTTCTGTGAAATATAGACAATATATAACAAAAAGCTAACCACAAAATCAATTCAAGCTGAAAATTCAAGTTGCTTATCAGTGTTTAGGGCATTACTTGTTATTATGATCATTGGAATAGAAAGGGCAGGGAATTCACTGTTTATGGAAACAGACAATTTGTTGGTATCACTAAATTTCCTTTTCAGAGTTGAAATTTACATTTGGAATTTATATATTCAGGGCTTTATGTGATTCTGGGACTGTGGAAATTATAGGACCGATTGCATCTTCAGTGGAGGATGTCATGCTAGTGTAAGTAATTTTTACTGTCAATAAAATTCATGTTGCACCTGTCTTCTCATAATTGGTTTCTTATCAAAAGTCGTCATTTTACATTTACAAAGTATTCTTTCAACAAGTTATACATTTTTCTTTTTTATTTTGTGTGTGTGCATTTGGATGATAAAGTCTTTAGCACTCTCTCTCTCTCTCTCACACACACACATGCGCGCGCACACACCTTTCAGCTGCTATAATTAAGAGCGAATGATAGACATTTTTGGCACATTATTTGATGTCTGGTACTTTGCTGCAAACATTTCCTTTATTACAGAGACTGTTGAACTCCATGGCTATTCAATAGAAGTCCTAGCTCACCTTTTATCTCTTCAGCTAATTATTCTGATTATGCTGATGGTTTATCAGATATGCAGCAATTTTGGGATCGTCTTCTGAGAGCAGAATCTCTATGAAACCGGTAAATTCCTAGTAACTTATTGTGTGAACAACGCACAATTTAACTGGGATAGTGTTTACTTTTTTACAGTTTGTGGTACTAGGACACTTATGATGTTCACAACTAGAATTTCACTTAGGGGATTTAGCTGCTTATCTAAGAGCCAAGAAAGTTATTTTTATCCAACTCTGATGACTTGAGTAATATATGGACTAATAGCCTGAATAAATTTTCTGCCTTTATGTCATTGGCTATACAAATGGGCATATCCATTACCGTTTTCCTTTTATCTATTAGTCTAGTTGCACTCCAGCTATATCAGATTATTACTTTAATCTATGTTCATTCCGTTCTGTAGGCCCTGCCTTGTTTGCCAAATTTGTCTTCATATGACAGTTTTAATATTTTGGGATCATTGCGATTGGGGAAGTATACACCGGTAATCATACTTTTTCATTTGTTCTAGAAATTGAGTAAATATTTATTCTCAAATATCAGATCTCTCTTATTGAGTATATATGACTATTCCCTTTCAGTGGTTTCACGATGTATTTTCAACTGATATCTCTGATAAGTGTGAGGATGTTCTTAGTCAGCTGACAAAAACCCATGCATGTGAAGTAAGTTAACCAGCATTGTTACGTGTCTCAATATTGTTTATACTTCTATTTCTGGACCATTTTTAGAGTTAACATATATTCAGTTGTTGTTACTAATTTGTTCACTTGTTACTCAAGACAATCGAGATTGTAATACCAGAGCTGCATGAGATGCGTACTGCTCATCTTGTTTCAATTGGATCTGAAGCTCTGAGTTCATTGAATCCTGATTATGCGGAAGGGTATGTTGCTTTGCCTTGTATGAAGGTGTTGGTAGATTATGCACAACCTCATTGCATCCAGTTCTCCACATGGATAATTTGAATACTTCATTCTTTCTGTTTTTCTCCAAAGTAAGGATATTTATTTGTTGAATTAATGCTTGTTTCCTCTCTTTTTCGTCTCTTTAGGAAAGGTAAGAGATTGACGTATGATACTCGCATTAATATGGAACTTTTCCGATCATTCGCTGCATCTGATTACGTTGCCGCCCAGTGTCTCAGGTGAGACAAGATAGTGAACAATGAAATCATTTGTTTGTTGTTTGTGGTCCATATTATTGTTGCATGTATTTGTTATTTTCTTATTTGATCTGATATTGCGCAGGCGGAGGATAATGCACCATCACATGGAGATTTTCAAGAAGGTTGATGTTATAGTGACCCCAACAACTGGGTATGTAAGACCAATCGTTAAACTATTGAGTCAACCAGTCAATGGGTTTTTCGATATTCAGTACAATAAAAAAGTAAAATCTATACATGTTTTAGTGCTGTGGGGAGTTTATTCGTGTAATTCAACTATCTGAAGTAGGACAAGTAAGATTGATTTCCAGATGTAGCTATAAAAACAAATTCGATATTTTGATTGCATTCCTGGGGATTCCTGCTTATATATGTATTTTTGTTATGCTATGTTCTTCAGAAGATAATTGCTTCATTTTTCCTAGTTATCTGTTAATATTCATGAAAAATTTCTCCTTTTATGGATAAAACTTTATTTCTCTTATTACAACAGCATGACAGCACCCCTAATACCGCCCAGTGCTCTGAAAGATGGGGAGAGCAATATGCAAGTTACAGGTTTGTCGGTTTACACTTCCAATTTGCTGTTTCTGAATACTCTGTTTTTTAAGATGCAGAAAATTTTGTGCAATGTTCAGTAAATGTCTTGAATGATCTAGGCTCCATTTACCTGAGTTGTTTTCTGTTATTATAATACACATTTGTTTTTAACAAAAAAAGATTCTGATTCAAGCATTTCATGTTTCTGATGGTGTGCATCTGTTTGACTTCAACTTAATGAAGCTTATGAAGGCAGTTACAAAAAAAATAATAAAAAAATTATTGCCTGTTATGTGACTCAAAATGGTGCATCACTTCGCTATTTTCATGGAAACATATAGAAAAACCTGAAGAGAGAGTTAACCTCTATAGAAACTTATTGGTCTTTGGCTTATGTGGCCAAGTATCATTGCTGTCATGAGGTAGATCCTGGGAGGCTGGGACCATTTGCTAGAATGTGCATTTGAGGAATACATAGCTGTGGGCTTACAGCAAACCTCCATAAAGGCCTTCAAGGTCTCTATTTATTCCTAGGGCCAGAATCCTCGTTAACATGATGCATCATCAATCCCTGGTCCTTTGCAGAACAGAAGAACTTTGAATTGCCCTAGGTTCAGCAGCTAAAATAGATGAGGGGTGGTGGTGGATTTTATAAATCATTATATCGTAAGCACTTGTCTATTGGTTGATGATATCTATACAAATCATACATTTAATATGTTGTCTTTGCAAGTGCCAAATCTGTTTGTATAATTGTAATTGTTACCATATTTTAAAGTTTGACCATCTCTCTTTTGGTTTCAGGTTATCTCATGCGGTTTATTATTGCAGCAAATCTTCTTGGTCTCCCTGCCATTTCTGTCCCTGTGAGTGATACATTTTCTCTCTACCATATCTAATTAATTAAAGTCACGACTTCCGTTACACTTCGTGGTAGATAATGATTATTGATAGATCTCAAAACAAAATAACCATAGTTTAATTCAGAAGTAAGAGTTATTAAAAGGAATAGAATAAGAAAATGCTGTTCAAACCTGCATGATGGATTTCATAAAATTGCACTCTAAAATCTTACCTTTTTCTATCTATGCTACTTTCATTGTCTCATCCTGAAGATTACTTCAAAATTCTATCTCTGTATCTTCAATATAATTTAGAGGAATCTATATTTAAAGGCTCTAGATCATTATCCTTGTAAATGCGATATAATGCCATTTCTTGGTCCTGAGCAAGCTGAGCTTAATGACATTAGAACAAAGTGGCAGGAACTCATTTATAGGATAGCAGTCGAGGTGGTTGATATCTGAGAAAGGACTCGGTCATAACAATAATTTCTGCAATATTCTTGTTTTTCTTCTTCTTTTATATATGTATTTTCTCAGGCTGATTATGTTTCCTTTTGATTGCTCAGGTTGGTTATGATAAACAAGGACTTCCCATAGGTTTACAGTTCATTGGTCGTCCATGGGGTGAAGCTTCAATTTTGCGTTTTGCTTCTGCAGTCGAGGTACCTCTTACTCTCTCCACCAAAAAAATAAGTATCTAGTTTTTTTTTATATAGCATTTTTGTCCCAAAATAAGTGCCCTCTTTCGAAGTTAGTTATGCATGAATTACCCACAATATTCCTATTATAAGTTAGACAATATCTCTTGAGTTTGTTATAACACATGTCTATGGGGGATACAAGAGTAAATATACAACACTATCTTCTCCTTAGTTTTTTTCAAAAAAAAAATCAAAGAAGCTTATTTTGGGACAGAGGTAGTATTTTGTGATTATGAAAGTAACTAAGGTAGCGTTCGGATTGAAATTTCGGGGATGAGAATCGAGAATGGCATTGAAAAATGAGAATTCATTCTTTGTGTCTGTATTAAGACTTTGTTGTCATGAAAATGGCTTTCCCATTCCAAAACTTTCATTCCAAGCAATGTAATTCTAAAATTGTCGCTTTAAAGTAAAAGGTCCGTTACTGATAACATTCTTCTTCGGCTTCAGGAACTCTGCAAGTCTAAGAAGCAGCCTGTATCGTTTTACGATGTTTTGAAGACGAACTAAAGCTTGTTGTGGACTCCCATGATAAGTATATATGTCAAGCTCTTTTGTTGATTATCATGATTTGAAACAATATGTTACTGTTTGGTCATTGTGGTGCATCTGGAGCCTGGAGGAGGTGGTATCAATTGTGCTCATAGTTGATTCTAATGCACTTGGATTCTTAGAGATATTATTTTATGCAAACCTTGTAACATGTCTCACATTGCTATGGAATAATGACATTACAAATATTTTTCTATTTGGACAAGTTACAGTGATGTGTTGTAACATAACTATGGTTGCTTTATCAACCTCATTAGTCATTACTATATATTTTCATCTCTTTTTTAATAATCTATGACCCACATGTTGCAAAGCTGTAAAAGCTCGTTTTAATGCAGATGCATTCCTTAGGACTCGAACTTGAGAGTTCAAGTTTAACTAGAACAACCCCTTACCGGCTGATCCTCGCGTTTGGTGAAATTCTACTCATAATTTCCTGGACTAGAACTTGTATAGTTTCTACTTTCTTCATCTAGTGTGATGAAAGTAAGGTAGCAAGAATTGACTTCATTGAAGTTGTTCTCAACATGTAAACTTCCACATGACACCTGAATTTTTTTATTCAACACATCTGTATAACATGCACTTAACTTTATTTCTTAATAAAACAAACAGAACCCACCAAAAGCTGAAGCAAATGGTCTTTAAATATAGTTTATATATTTTACTTTTGGTTAAGACAAATAAACAAAGCTCAAGTGGGTTGTTAATTTATTCCACAGTCCATATTTTAAATAGCCTTTACACTCTCGTTTCTTCTCTGAAACTGAAAGGAGAAAAAGAGGAAGACCAAGAATTGGCATGGAAGTGGTTGAGGACATTGTGATTGTGGGAGCTGGTATTGCAGGCCTTGCCACAGCCTTGGGACTTCACAGGTACGACCCAAAAGACACTCCTCTTAATTAATTTCATGCTTGTTTTGTGGTTTTTGATGTGATTTTGCTTACAAATGAGTGAGTTTTGCAGATTGGGAATTCGAAGCATAGTTTTGGAATCATCGGATAGCTTGAGGAACACAGGTTTTCCATTGACTCTATACACAAATGCTTGGAAGGCTTTGGATGTAATTGGCATAGGAGAGACTCTTCGCCAGAAGCATGTGCAGCTTCTTGGGTATCTTCTACTACCTTACCCTCTTTCTCTCACAGCTTCTGCAAGTTTAGTCTTAATGTTTTTTCTTTTGCTAAGAAATCGTTTGTGAAATCAGTCGCAACTTGATATACTAGTTGGAGTAAATTTTGATACGGTGTCAAAACAGTTTTTGATCCTGAACTTGTTCCGAAGGTGACCTGTGGTTGCCGGCCCGCTGCGGATGAATATGTTTGCAACAACCTGCGTGTGAAAGAAAAATACTTATAAATAAAAAGAGTGTCGATTTAAAAAGGTTTCTGAGCGTTTTATATTATATAGGCCATTACACTCAAGACACAGTCAAATGTCAGTGAACTTGACACCTTGTCCATATAATGTTGTTTTTTTATATATAAGAAATTAGGTTCATAATTCATCATTGGTTGAGTTCAGAACTTCAAATAAGCCAATGAGAATGATTCAAGAATATGATATCAAAGAGTGTTAAATTGTATAGACTATTACACTCGAGACCAATCAATGATCTTGTCCATATATTGATGAGTTTTAGTTCTTAGGTTGTACTAGAATATGCAATTGGGAAACATATGTTTCATGCACTATTTGGTACATGTGAGTTACACGTCTGCAAGTCCAGTATTGTCTACTTTTTGCATCGCCAAGTCTACAGATAAATGTATGCAAATAATGGACATGTAAAACACATGTACGAAATGCACTTACATCAATTCTCTGTTAGATGCTTCTGGCAAACTGGCATCAAGCTGACAAGTATGGAAAATGATTTGATTGCAGGACCATCACAGCCTCAACAGTTACTGGTCTTCGCACTTCAGACATATCATTCATGACAAAAGGGAGATTGTAAGTCATCTATATCTACATAACAACCTTGGAAACTGCTACTTAGTATGTTGTCATAATTTGTGACAGTACTGTCCAGTGGAGAACACGAAGCTCGCTGCGTGGAAAGGAAGTTGTTGCTTGAAAGCCTTGAAAATGAGCTTCCAAGAGGCACCATCAGATACTCATCCAAAGTGGTTTCTGTTGAGGAACAAGGCTACCATAAACTCCTGCATCTTCGGGACGGATCCATCCTCAAAACTAAGGTAACAACTTAAAAACTTGTTATAGCTTTTCAGACTTGTAATCAACAAACTTGCCTAAATGTGATCAATTTGTAGGTGTTGGTTGGGTGTGATGGAGTGAAGTCTGTGGTGGCAAAATGGCTGGGTTTCAAGAAACCATCTCTCACCGGAAGGCTCGCCATTCGGGGTTACCAAGTATTCGAGTGCAGTCATGGGTTTGAGGCCAAGTTCTTGCTGTACTATGGGAACGATGTTCGATTTGGTTTGATCCCTAGTAATGACAAATCTGTCTATTGGTTTGTCACTTGGGATCAAACAAACCAAGGTAATGATAGACTCAAACCAATGTGGTATTAGAACTGGCACAACACAAACATAAGTGTGTTTGGTCTCCTCTCTAACAACTATTGTACCATTTATGTAACTGCAGACAAAGAGCTAAAGGACAATCCAGCCAAAATGAAGCAATTTGCATTGAGCCATCTTGAGAAACTACCTGAGCAATTGAGAGGTATTATAGAGAAGAGCAAGCTTGAAAGCTTTGTAGCAGCCCCACTGAAATACAAACATCCATGGGAGCTACTGTGGGGAAATATCAGCAAAGGCAATGCTTGTGTAGCTGGTGATGCACTCCATGCCATGACACCAGACTTGGGCCAAGGTGGGTGCTCAGCTTTGGAAGATGGGGTTGTTTTGGCTAGGTGTCTTGGTCAAGCTTTGTTGAAAGAGCCAATAACAGATCAGGAAGAGAGGGAGTTTAAGAGGATTGAGAAGGGTTTGAGCAAATTTGCTAAAGAGAGGAGATGGAGAAGCTTTAAGCTCATGGCCGCATCTTATATGGTTGGGTTCATACAACAGAGTAATGGGACAGTTATCAAGTTTTTGAGGGATCAATTTTTGGTTAGGTTCTTGGCTGGGCTGTTTCTGAAGATGGCTGATTTTGATTGTGGGAAGCTCCACTTTTCTTGAATGTTACTATTGGATGCAATAATTGTGTGATACAAAATTGCAGATGACTTGAACATCCAAGGGGGAGTGTTATGAATATTTAATAATGTATGTCCACTAGCACAAGCAATCTCTGATACGTTACTTGTAAAACAGGTATTTACTATAATGTTAACACGGGACAACTATTGTACCAAAAGGATGAATGAATAAGATTCTACTTTCTCCCCAATTCTGTCTTCTATACTATGTTGTTGTGTTTCTTCTCTTTTTCTCATCAATTTCATAACAATATTCACTAAGAAGTTCCACACTATTCTCACACAGCTCATTCACTATCACAAACACCAACACTCTCTTAAGTCTTGGGCAAACATAATTACTAAACAATATATGAAGAAATAACAAAAGTAATTTGAAAATTGTAATAAAATAACAAGTTAGGGTCGTGTTCGAGTTAAGTCTTTACAGATAGAATCTGAACCGAAACTCGAATTGTTAGCTCTACCAGTCCAGAAACAAAATATACAATCAAGCCTTACCAGCAAATTGGCAGATAGTTGAAATATATCTTCCTTTTAAGCCGAAGCATGAACATGAAATTGCACCATTGTGCAATAATATATAAACATGTTGGAATATGTTCTGTGCAGCTGCTTGAAACTTCTAATGATTTAAACATGAATTTGGAAAGAATTTTTCTATATACAAACTAGAAACCCTGAAATGCAATGTACCCATAATATCACCAGCATTAAATACCACCACACAATTTCCATAACAGATTTGCTTTCAGTCCCCAAGAGAGAGAAAGAGAGATACAGAGGGGAAGAGAAACTAATATAACTTACTTCAGAAATATAGCTGCCTACATTGCGCTACTGAAGCCTCAGCCGGGCAATATGGACACTTAAATGTTCGCGTACTGCTTTTAGACAGCTTCATGATCGATTGCTTGCAGAGAACGTGACCACACGGCATCAGCATTGGCGGATTCTCATCGCTGCCTTGATCCCTACTCACAGGACAAACAAATATCCCCAAGTCTAGTGGAACGGGCAACTGTTTCATTGTCTGCCACTCCTGCTTTTTAGCTGCCATTACATTTGCCAGCTTCAAGAGAGTTGGGAGTCCTTCGACGCCTGCTGCCACAGCCACGCTCAATGGGCTCTCGTAGGACTGCCCTAAGAGACTGCAAAACTGCCGTGTGAGCTCCTCGGTTAACTTTTCCCAATGAGATGGAGCCAATAAATCGGAATAAGGAGAGCATTCGAGCCTTCCTGCCCACAAGAGGCAACCCATAAGTTTCTGTATCTCGCCCATGTGAAGCTGGGCGAAAGGAGCAACGTAAGTTCTGGCATATTGGAGTGCGTCATCTCGGTTTCCTCTCTGTAGAATTTCCACAAACTGAAGTCTGTGAAGATTCATTTCAAGATTTGAACCATTCTGCTTGAGCTTTTCACTGTTGCTCGAGACCCAACTGAGAGCAGGTTCAAGGTTTTTAACCTTCATAGCCTCGAGGATTTGATACATTTGTAAGAACTGTGATTTCAATTCTGCTGCCTCTGGTTCTCCAGCCTCGTTTATTAAACAGTCTCCAAGATCAAAAAAGCCTTCCCTGTAGAAGTGGCTTGCAATGATCTGATTCACCGTGTGGAAGTCGAACTCAACATTTCTGTATGCCTTGGATATGTCAGGATTGAAGGTTTTTTCAAGCTGTTTTGAGTACTTACTAAGGTTTATATGTAGTTCCTTCTGCGAACCTTCCAACTGATTGTGGGGGCCAATGGCGCTGAGCTTGCTTTTGAGCTCCAAGAGGATGGCTTTCTGCTCGGCAGGTGAGATGGGATCATGAACGGACTGGATCTTCACCAATGTCTGTTCAATTTCACGGCCAACTTGGTCAACTATTTCCTGGGATTTTGATGATGATAACTTTTGTTTCTTAGCCACTCGATCAAATGCATCTTTGATACTATTCAACTCCATTTCCCAGTTAAGTGACAAACTCCTGCTGGAAATTACAAAATACGTAGGTCAATATAATTCTGAAACTCCACTAGCTAGCAGCACAAATCAAATTCCTTTTTATGTCAAAATAATAGATAGGATAAGTGGTATGGAACAACATCAAAAAGCAGGAAAAAGAAAGAGGGGAAGGAATCGGGCATTCGGGCCAAGGTAAATTGCAAATAAAAAATATTGATATTAATATGGATAGAAAGTCTCCGCTCTCTAGTTTCTGATACTTAACCTCATTTTTAAAATTCAACAATGGCAAAACAGGCTTGAAAACATATTCCTACATGTTCTCATTAAGTTTCAGCAAACAAAAGAATTGACACTGATGAAAACCCTTAGAAATAGTTTCTTTTCTATTACAAATCATGGGCAGAAGATGATCCTACATTTGGTTGGAAAGAACAGACAGGTAAAGAAATCTGAGAGGATGGTATACGGTTTCTTCTGGTCCAACCAAAAGTAATATGAGCACCAAATCTTTCCTTGCCTCAGTGTACGCCCCAATGTCGTTTACTTTCTAAGATCTAAACTAACAGTGAGAATAAGGCACGGTAAACACTTCCCGTCCAACACAGTATCTTCCTGTTGCTTTTCCCTTTCTCTATGTATACCTTCCCTCTCCAGGATAACCATATTTGTAAGTGTAACCAAGCAGCCACTGTAGCATAGTTCCAATCAAATTCTATGACTAGACAGCAATTATTAGAACTCCTAGAAATACTATATCCTTTTCTATAAAAGAAACATATATATATAATTAATTTTATCACCTGATTTTCCCCTCCTACTCTCACATGAACATGGGGATTCATTTGATCTAACCAAATATCTCATTAAGATGCCATTTTCTTAATTTATTGCAGTTTTCAATGCATAAATGGCCTAGAGGGTGACTCTTGTCATAGCAGTTAAATTGTTCTCTCATGACATAAAAGTCACAAATTCAAATCAAGGAACCAGCCTCTCCACTATGCGGGAGTAAAGCTGCATTCATAAATGAGCATTGTGCACTTCAAACGAAAAGCCTTGAATTTGAAAATGAATAGGCTAAAAGCGATATAAATATATATAAAAAGATCAGTTATGTGAAGAAAAAATTCGACGGTGTAGATGAAGCATATTGGAATCATTTTTTTCAAAACTGATCACAATCATAGGTTCATTTCATTCAACCACACATTTCTCAGGCAAGTGCTCTGTCTGGAAGAACAAGTACATTATATTGTGGAACTAGTAACAATCTCATGCAGAATTGTATTACTAAGTTGCTATAAACATTATGCAATCTTAATTACAACCTTCAAAAACTTAGACATTATTGTCATCTAACATAAGTTGTCAAACGTGGCTCAATAAGAATAAATGACTTATAGTTTTTACCAACTTCTACTTAGGAATCAATTTCTACCATTACCATTTTTCGTTTGTGGGAAGGATCCAAGCCTATTTGAAAGACAATATATAGAAATACCCCAGCCTCGCCAAACAAAACCTAGTTCACGACTATCTAGGACTCTAGAAGCCACCGTAGCCCAATAAGAGATTACAAAAATCATACTTCGGTACACAACTCATTTACCAGATACAGGCATACCAACTACCATACACTTTTTGAAATATAATACGTTAAATCATCATGATCTACCTTCAAAGGTTAAAGCTTTAGTTGGGAAAATAGGATTACCTTCAGTGACGCTGGCAGTCTATGCAACAACTAGATCGTTTACCTGAACCAAAAATCAAGTCAATGATAAGAAAAGAAGTCAAATAAACAACAAACACCATACAATTTAACGAATCCAATTCCAATTGCAACACTTGTTAAACACATGCACATGGAAATTCAAACACCACACCAAGTTTGCAATTTGGCTGGAAAAAAAAAAATCAAACTTTTCTGTAAGGGAAGTTAATCATTGAGGTACTGAAATTTATACAATATGTTCCCCAGCCTACTAAAGGCTCTACTGCAGCAAACAACCCTACTTAACAGTTTCCAAAATCATATCATTGCACAATTTTCCTTCTTTTTCTCAGCTAACAAACAGTCCGAATAAGAGAAACACAACAGACACACTCCAAAATTTTCTTCAAATCCCAAATCACAGATACTAATACTCCTACACAACTAAATTAGATGCACTTTCCTAAATTCCGAAAACAAAAAAAGGAGAGAAAACAGAAACCAGAATTATCCATAGCTCTTTCCTTCGGTTTCTCGAGAACCAAACGGAAAATATAACATTAGAAATTGAACATACAGAGACCTTCAAATCAAAGGATTGAACAGAATACCGATTTCAGATCGCGAAGAAAATGGTGGAGAAAGAAAAAACGATTGTGTTACCGATAGATAGTTGATGCGAGCGAGCGAGAGAGACGAAGAATGTGAGCGTGCGAAATGGTGAATCTCTGGTAGGAGAGCTGGCACACGTGTGGGATTTTATTTATTGTTCCGAATTTGCCCCTCGTTTACGTTTCATATGACAGTTTTGTCCACTTTGAGACCATCCAGTCAGTTGCCATGTCGTCACCATGTGGAGTAGGTGGCGCTCTGTGATTGGACGAGATTTATAATAGTAATAAAAATTATTACTCAACACGAAAACGACACAATTCAAATGTGTTTGGATACGACATATTTGAAAAACTCAGGTCAATAATTTTGTTGTGTTTGTGTTGAACATGTAAAACACGCACGACACAATAACGTGATTAATGTTAGTATCATTAGTTAATCACTTATTAATCTCGTTTATATCTCACTCACAATTCTATACTTAACGTTTAGATGTATTATGCTGGAAAAGAAAAAGTAACATGCATTGCAACTCACTTCATCTTTCACGACGCACCAACATTACATATTAAGTGATATGTACCGCGGCCGTTAAGGCTCAAACCCGAGGGATTAGAACCGAAAGCCAACACGATTACTAAACGTGTGTATTACTGTTTGATATCTGAACGCAATTGATAACTTGTCAAATTTGTGTCAAAAACCTTCCCAATCCTACATTTCCATTTGTTTTTTTTTCTTCCCAATACCAAGTGACTGTGATTAGTATGCAAAAATGCAATTCTCTGTATACAATCCTCACAAAATATTTACTTAATTCTGAAGCTAGAGAACACTAAGTAGAAGGTATATCAAGTTATCAACTATCTTCTACTATCATTTTAAAAAATGGTATCAGTTACAGGTGATGCATTTTTTCCTGAGGATACAATAATCAGAACCAAACTTGAGAAAAGAAAGTGTGCAAAAAAAAAAAAAAATGCAAGTGCCTAACAATCACTAAGCCTGAAAAAATCAGTATGTCACTATGTCAGTGCAAAAGAATCAGTTTTGATCAAGTATTGGAAAATGAAGACAGCTCATCTCAAAACTTGTGACTCATCTCGTCGTGTTCCATGATGCCGAATATCTATAGCTCGCTATACAGATCCCACGCAGAGGCATTACCGATCAATTCGTAGGAAGGCCTCTAGCATGAATCAATGTTCAATCTGAACAGAACCAATAATGTGAGTTATTTCAAGCTGGTTTCAATTTGGTTTCTGGGTTTTCCCCACCTTGGCTCGGACCTTCTCTTCTAACATCGATATTTCTGTATCAAGTTCAAACATTCGGTTAAGAGCATTCATGTTGTCGAGTACCTCATTTAGACAACGGCCGTCACTTCCATCACATCTTAGGTGCTCCATTGGACCGCGAAGGAGCTTGTTCACTATACCCATGCTAAGATCATATACGGCACTCTTTTCTTTCTTTGAAATATCTTTGCTCATCTTTGACAGGCACTTGTCCATCTCAGCAGCCCTAATCCTCTCAGCATAAGCTCTAAACTTCTTGATTGTGGGAACAGTTTCGAGCGAGTCTTTCCATGCTTCAAATTTGTCCAGTTCCTCTGAGATAATCGCCTGAGCTTCCATGGCTTTCCGCTGGCGATCCTCCTTGTTAGCTGCAACAACTTCCTTAAGATCATCCACGTTGTATACAACAGCATTGTCAAGATCTGACACGCATGAACCCACGTTCCTAGGAACAGATATATCGACGAAAATGCGCCTTCCAAAGTCGGTACCCACAGGAGGAAGGGCCTGCACGTGCTCTTTCAAGAAAAATGGGGTTTCTGATGCAGTGCAGGTAAAGACCAAATCAGCTTCAGCGGCGCATCTTTGCATTTCCGACAGTGGTTTGTATGTAATTTCAACATCCTTGAGTTCCTGACTGATGGAAGTAACCACCTCCTCAGTTCTATTCACAACCACCATTTTCGTGCACCCTTTTGCAACCAAATGTTTGATCAAGAGCTTCCCCATCTTCCCGGCTCCAATTACCAATACTCTGGCGGAAGAATAAGAAGACTCGGGAAGCTTCATTTGGGCGAGTTCCACAGCAGCAGAACTGACAGAAACTGACCCTTTGGCTATGTTGGTTTCAGTTCTAACCCGCTTTCCAACTGTGATGGCATGTTTGAACAGCCCGCTTATCTTCCTATCAAATCCAGCAACTCCTTGTCCGACTTTCACTACATGTTTTACCTGAGCAAGGATTTGACCTTCTCCAAGCACAAGAGAGTCAAGTCCCGCAGCTACTTCAAAGAGATGCTCTGTGGCATCTTTGTTATACAGCAAAAACCGGTGCTGGCAGAGCTCTGAAACAGGGACTCCACTTGTCTGTCAAGGACAAAATATTTACTTTTAGTTGGTTAACTATGCAGTTATGTATAACCAAAACATCCCTCAGAAGTCTGAACAATACGAAAATTCTATTGGCAATAGTTAATTCTATTGGTCCACACTAATATCATATTAGGAGACATCATGGTTATTTACTTATAATGAATAAGTGATCGAAAATGACAAGATAAATAATAAATAACATTCAATCAATTGCTATATTTGAAGATGCAACACGTCCTCATTCTTCCTACTACCCCTCTCCTTTAAAGCGGGTATAGAGCAGTCTTTGGTGCGTGGAGTTATCTACGATATTATTTAATCTTTTGTTAATATAAAGCATGAAACATGATGCAGGTAAAATACCTTTGACATCCATTCGGTCACTTCTTTAACCCCACGATGCTGAGACAGAGCCACAACATAAATTTCCATTCGGTTACACGTACATAGAACAGCGGCCTCTTCTATATGGTTCAATCCACAGAGCTCAGAAATAGCTTGAGACCACTGTGCTTCTTGAATAGCAAGCTTCTACCGTAACTCAACTGGTGCCGTATGCACGTTAAGTCCAATGACCACAATGCTGCTCCTTTCCTTCGTATATCCTGATTAAAATATTGAAACTTTTAACAATTAGCAGTCAATATCACCAGTTATCCTAAGAACTCTATACAAGTAAATTAACAGCTAGAAAGCACCTAATTTTTGAGTTCACTGTATTGAAAAGACTACTCTCCCAAGTCCCAATTTTTTGGAATTATTAAAGCTATGAAGTATCTTTCTTTTCTTCACAAAGTAAACTTGTTTTCCTATGCTTAAATAAAGAGAATGGTGCCTAAAATCAGGAAGGCCACTATCAACCGAGTCCGGGATCTATGCAACTAATACACACAAATCAAACACCAATTCTGAAAGAAATAGCAACCATCAATCTATCCAAGCTGACAAATGTATTTGCCCAAATCATATCTAGAACTCACATAAAACATGTCATGTAAATTAGATTGATTTTGAATCTTCAAGTCCAATTCCAAACCATAATTTCTTGACAAACAATCCAACCCAAAGTCAACACCTTTACTCCAATCATTTCGCCAAAACAACATCGACCCACAATTCACAAACCTCCCAACTGCCCCCCAAATCTCAAAAGCAACAAAATTTCTCAAAAAAGAAAAACACGAAACTCACTGTCAGCAGAGGATTTCTTGAGCAGCTCGAGAGCGGACAAGCTCAGCTCCCTCGAATCGACGGCGCTCCGGTCACCGGAAACAACCTGGCAGCACCTCAAACCTCTCCGGGAAACCGCTCTCCGGTGGATCAAGAGGGGCTGCCAGTGGCGGCGCAAGGTCGGAACAGTGAAGCGGTGTTGGAAACGAGAGTCGAGCTTGAGAGACGCAAAAGGAGCCGCAGGAGCAGCCATTGACGGATCAGAAACCTAAAAACCCTAAGATTTGCAGAGATCGGAGAGAGAGAGCAGAGAAGAAATTGTGATTTGATTCAATGAACAATGAAAATAAATATAATTGAAGCAAGGTATGGAATTATTGGGCGTACCTCATGTTTGACCCATACGCGGGTTGGGCCAGAGATTGATTAGAAAATAGAAAAAGGAAGCATTTTTTTGGTTGCTGACTTTGTAAAATTTGCAATTTTCAACAACTATTGGTATTGGCGGGTCGGTGTTGGTTACTTGCTCTGTCCACACGACATTGACAGTTTCACCACATTTTTCTTGTAATTTAATTAGAAACTGTTAGACGAGGAAAAGTACTAGGATTGTCAATTGTGCATGTGCTTTTATATTTTCAACCGACCAATTTAGGATTATCATAGGGTTGGTGGTGGAATTGGTTTTTTTTTTTTTTTTTTGGGACAACTAGTCTATTGTAGGCTTGAAATTGCAATTGGAGTACCCAAGTGATTGAAAAAGTGTTGGTTTATTTATAGAAGTTATGGTGAGAAGATATTTCAGAAGAAAAAAAAAAAGTTATGGTGAGAAGATGTGATTGTATTGTTGGGACGTTAATGTTGATTGTGAGAAGATGAGGTGCGAATGTGAACAATTATTTTTAATGACATTTCACGTGCGTACTCCAATTTTGCATTAATGCAGAAGGCATTAGTGTTGTCAATTCGTGTTGAGAGAGTGTGATTGTGTAGCACTAGTAATTAATGTTGATTGTGAGAAGATGAGAAGTGAATGTGAACAATTATTTTCAATGACATTTCACGTGGGTACTCCAATTACGTGGGGTTAGAAAGCTAATTCCAACCCACATTCAACTTGTTGATTGGACGCTCGTTTTTCAATGCTTCTGCAATTTTGAACACCCTATTCAATCCCTAAGAAACAAAACGAAACTCATATCCACTTTCTAAGATTCATTACAAAAGAGAAATGTTCTACTTTGATCACTCAATTATTCATTTCGTTTAAAATTGGTATTCAATTTTCTGTTTATTCAAATTTATTCCTCAAACTATCTTTGTTGCTCAAGTTTGATCCCCTAACTTATGTTAATTTGTTCCAAATTGAATCAATATGAACAGTTTGAGGGTAAATTTAGAAGAAATAAAATCTTATTATGTACCAATTTAAAACAAAAAGTTAGATATTTCCATTTCATTTCAACGGCTAAAAACCAAGATTATCTAGACGCACAACCCATTTGGTATTGCCTCTAATTCTCCCAAATCCTAAATGGGTTTTCACGTTCTCAATCTCAGGACCTCCACACCCACCAAAGCACCACTTTTTCACTCCCCTCTTCCCAATTCTCTCCGCACAACCCATTTGAGGTCCAAACCCGGAAGTGGGTTTGGTGGTTCTCTGTTCCGGAGCAAGCGCGGTGGTGTCGTAGCCATGTCCGCATCTGGGAAGGTCCAGAAATCGGAGGAGGAGTGGCGCGCAGTTCTCTCGATCCAGCAGTTCTGGATTCTGCGCCAAAAGGGCACTGAGTAAGATCTGTTTTTTCTTTCTTATTTACTATCTATTTCTATTTTCTGGTGTCTGTGTGTGTTGCTTATTGGTTACAACTTACAACTTACAACTTACAACTGGAGCTACAGCAATTGTGAATTTTGATGTTTCACTCATTGTTAACAGTTATTTTATTGAAGCTTCTGGGAATCTGAACCCTTAAAGCAATCCTTTTATCAATTTGTATATCTTTCTGGCATTTTAACTATTTTTTACTATCTGAAGCTGGTTTCTTGGTAGTGCATTCAAGAAAGAGGAGGTGGAGGGAGCTTGTTTTCATCATTTAATTGAAAAAATTGTCACTTTATTATAGGCCCTTGAACTGAAGTTTAAGTTTGGAAATCATATATAGAAGCTTGGATGAATTCTGGTTTTATTATGTGCTCACTCAATTGTGTTTATTATCTGGTTTCTCGTGTGTTTCATTTTCGGTTCTGCATAAATTGGTGCCAGGTTTCTTAGCAACACTTTATGAGGGTGTATTGTAGATAATGTGCTTCAATAACTGTAGCTCTAGTTCAGCTTTTTGGAATCTGAATCCTTAGAGCAAGATCTATCCATCAATAGCTTGTTCTTTGTGACATAATTGTTCTTCCAGGTAGTAACTTAATGAAATTTTTGACGACGGGTTATTGTAGGCCTTAACATGAATTCTGGTTTTGATAACAAAATAATGGACATATATATGAGAGCTAGTACTAGTAGTATCTCGGTTATGTTTGGTTTTGACACTTCAGAGTAAATATAAGTATTCTCTTCAACAATTGTTTTCTAGAGCTAGATACTAGAATTGTTGCATATGGAGAGCTATTTGCACTCGATTTTTTGTGGCTATTTGCTTGCTAGTCATTTTCTAGTTTCATTCCAATTACTACTATGGTATGATCGTAGAGCTTGTGTAGTCTTGTTCCAAACTTATTTTACTAAGAATTTATGCGAAGTGGTTGTTCAAGTGTTGGAAAGAACGGAGGTAGTGCTTGGGTTAGAATTTTTGTTCAGGATTGAGAATCAAGAATGAGATTTCTAGTCTTCATATTTGAATTATGACTTTTTTTTGTCATGAAGATGACTTTGGAATGGGAATGATGAGTTCTTGATTCTTATTGCCATTCCATTTTTTTTAATACGAACGCTACTTGAACGAAATAAACCTCGAGGGGATCCAAAGATTTTAAACCGCTTGCCTCAACAGGTGTTTGTCCCATTTAACATCATCTTTTGCAGCAATCCAAATCGGAAATGATAGTTGGAAGTTAAGTGATGATATTATCTTGACTATATAATAGTTATATAGTTTGACATAATTTCAGTGCTATACAGATTTCCCGGCACAGGAGAATATAACAAGTTCTACGAAGAGGGAATCTACAACTGCTCTGGATGTGGGGCTCCTCTGTACAAGTCCTCTACTAAATTTGATTCACGTTGTGGTTGGCCAGCTTTCTACGAGGGTCTTCCCGGAGCCATAAATCGCACAGTGAGCTTCTTAATGCCCTTGTCCTGTTAAGCTTGTATAATGTCATTTACTCACGAAAATGCCTTGCCTTATCAGCCGGATCGAGATGGCAAGAGGGTTGAAATAACATGTGCAACATGCGGGGGTCATCTCGGTCATGTATTTAAAGGTGAAGGGTTTAAGACACCCACGGATGAACGCCATTGTGTCAACAGTATTTCTCTTAAGTTTACTCCTGCTAATTGATTCATTTCGTTAAGTGAATCTTCAAGGTTGTTGATTCTATTAAAATGTGATGATTCTATAGCTTTTTTCTACATGTTTTGCTCTTTTGTTGATACATGTAACTGCACATTTTGTTGTTGTAGTTCACAGTTTGCTAAGGTGCATATTGTGCCACATTGTATCATTGATTTGTGTTCATCCAAGTTAAGAATAATGTATGTGTCTTACCTCGGAACCATTCTATAATCATGAATTCATGATCAACTAAATACATGAGATTTTGTAAAATTACAATTGCATCTCTTTTATATTGATGCAAGTTGCAGTAGAGAGGAAATTGGGTTGCGTACTCGGAACGAGCTGAAATTTGGTTGGGACACTCAAAACAGGTATGTGGTCAAAACTCATTGACTATGGCCATGATTTCTGTCGTTTTGGACCATGGCTAGGCCGTTTAGATCAATTTTGGTTATTGGTCAACAATAAACGTAGTTTTCTTCAAGATTGTTCTTTTGTGTTATTGTTCGGTTGATTTGTTTCCGCATAGTTGCACATTATATATATTATCTATATGTCTGGTTCAAGCAGTTTTTGAATGTGTGGAAGAGAAACAGTCAAGTAAAAAAGCTGTGAGAAAATCTGGCTGCCCAAATTCAAGGATACAGCTATTTGTGCTCATGTGAAGAGCAATAAATTCCAACTTCAAAAGGACCTACAATGCAAGGAGCCAAGTTGGAGAAAGAAGAATAGGTCAGAAAGTTGCTGCTGTTCCTTGAAAAGACAGCAATGGAAAGACCTAACTTGCACCTCAAAGAGGACTAAGAGCTTGGTTGGCAACACTACTGAAAAACTGTAAAGGAGATGGTTGAAATTGTAAAGAGCTTGGTTGGCAACACTCAAATATATACTTTATTTGTTCCCAAACATGTTGAAATGGTTCCTAAAGTTCCAAATGCATCTAGAAATGATAGTGGTTTGAAGATGAAATTAACCGAATATAAAGATCAATTTGGTTCGTATAAGAACACGTATTCTGACTTTTACCGAACAAGCTACCTCAACTTTCTTTCAAATTTTGCTTGTATGACATCTCCTTCAAGGAGACATTAATGCCACCAAACAAACTCTAAACTGTAATTATCTTGAGATTTTAGACCATTTCTTTATAAGATGATTGTACAAGAATCATAAAAGTGAAAACAAGGTTCTCTGTTTGAGGAACAAGAACATATGCATGATCAATCAATCTTCTTGCTTGTGTGTGGCCAATGAAGGGAAGGTGTCAAGGCTTCACTTGAGGCTGTCTGGTCTGAAAGTAGCTGATTCAGCTTACAATTAAGCATCTAGCATAATATAGCTAGCTACCTGAATACATTAAAAGACAAATCCCAATAGTTTTGCAGTCATGTCAAGAGCTGGTTTGGTATTTAGCTCCACACCAAAAGGGGTCCATTGATTTGTTGTTACATAAAGCTTTATATGGGTGGATCCAAAATCAGCCCCTGACAGTGACATTTTCATATGAGCTTTGCATAATTATGATTAAGACTTGTTAACTTGAAAACATAACTTTCATAGAAACTGCCAAGGGAAGGTTACACAAACAGGATCAACACCAAAAGTTAGGTAAGCTCCTCAATGCAATTGGTTGTTATGGCTAGTTGCTGCTGCAATAATGAATGCATAGCTTGGCTTGTCTTTTTATTAGTAATTGAACTGGTGAATGTTTTGGGGAGGCTGTTTATGTCCTGTAGTTTCTTAAAGTGGATTCAGTAGAGCCAGCAATTCAAGTTTCAACGAGGCGACATGGCACGAAACGAGCGTTTGTAACCATGTCGTTTTCCCGTTGGAATACCATTATGCTTAATAACCATTTATCGATTTGGGACGTCACACACATTGGTCGTACAGAAATTGAGAGGTCTAGGATTCAGGGTCACACTTGAGATGTATGGGTGATACTGATTGCTTTAATGACTTTAGAGAACCAGCTCATTGGTTACTTTATAGTTTCAAATTGGTCTTCACAAGAACCATTGCTCCATGATTTGCCTCAATTTCCTCAGTCCAACCCCAAAATCAAAGCTCATGATTCTACACTTTTTCAATGAGATTCTTCAACTTGGGTCATTCTCAAAAACTCTGCTTCATCCATAAATGGGATTTTGAGGATCATTGGCTAGTTGCCAAATGGCTACATTACTGTCATCATTCAGTGCTTTTCATCAAATCATTCACTTGGAGGATCAATAAGAGAATTCAACAGCAAAGTTGTAATTTTGATGTGAAAGAAAAATCATGTTGCTTCTCCTCAGATGTACAAAACAGTGTCTAGTCCCCTCTCTCATGTCAAAATGGTTCATCTCCAACTCTCTTTTTTTAACTACAAATCTCTAGCTACTGACCTATAAAAGGCTACATCTTTCATATCCATGCTCCTCCTATTTACATAAACACCAAGTGCTCAATACACTTCATATCCACAATCCCAGCTACAAAAAAAGTGTTAATTCATCAAAATAAGGTTAGTGGTACCTCCTCAAAATCAATATCAGCAACCCATCATCCAACTCAAAACCATTCAGAACATTTGTCTGTCTTCAACAATCTTATGATTGAGCATTATCTGCTTCGGAGTCGCTTCCAGAGGAACTTCCTGAATCAGAATCTGCAAGACCCTCAAAATTAGAATGCTTCTCCAACAAATTTACCAGAGTCAATGGCCATAACTAGAATTGGGTTATACCACTTGATGAAGACGAGTCACTTCCCGAACTACTGGAGCTGCTGGAGCTACTGGAAGCGCGCCCGTCATCTTTCTCAATCTCCACTGGTGCATAACTATTCATGGGCATGTCATCATCAATGTCCACGTCTTCATCTCCAGCATCACCTCTCTTCGCATCCGGATCCGGCTCAACATCAATTCTCTCGTGTTGATGTTCTTGCAAATCCTATAATTTGATACAGTATTAGCAAGCAATTCTCACAGTTATAGGGACAGGACATAAAAAAATTAAGCAATGAAGCTACCTCATTCTGTTCCATTGAACCAGAGCCTGAACCAGAACCCACATTGGTGTTGTTGATTAGAGCTTGCCTCTTGATCTTGCTCACTAGTTTCTTATAATTAGTAACAAATCTATCAAGCTCCCACAGGGTCTCAGTATCAATTGCCTCAATATCAAGCTCAATCTCATCTCCATCATGCCTCAAATGCCCATTTCTCTTACTTATAATCTGCACCACATGCTCCATTTTCTCCTGTGGCAAGCTCTGCAACCCCATTCCCAATTTGTGCTTCTCTTCAAGACTCATTTCCCTCTTATTCGGGTCCTTAGCCTTTGGCTTCGGTTGCTTCACTGGCTTCGCAACTGCAGCCCTCGCTGGCTCAGGCGTCTGAACCGGTGACTCTGACCGTCTTGGCAATGGTGGCGCCACACGAGGTTGCTTCACCTTCTCAGGTTCCACATTACTCCACGAGCTCTCCAGCAAAGGTTTCGTCCCCATTTGAATGGGACTATCTTGTTTCACCTCCACATTAGTCCATGAACTAGCAGGCAATTCCTCGTCGTCGTAAACCGGCTCTTGCCGCGGCACATTCTCCATTTTCTTGTAAATGGGCAGAAACAATTCTTCAAACGTAGCCAGAAACTCTCCTGCCATTGCATACACATCAGTCCATTTGGGATTATACAACACAGCGTTATTGAAGGTGAGCTTCACATCATCAGCAAAATCCAATGGCGTCTGGTACAAATTCTGCTTCAGCTTCCTCTTCACAGTGCCCAGATCCATCGGATTCTTGACAATGGTATGGTAATCGTGTAGATTCAATGCCTCCGCATCCACAGGAACATTGAAGACCCATCCATTTTTGTGCTTCATCAGCTTGTTCAGTATTTGGGAACACGATTTCATCAAATGCGAATCCCCATTTTCCGAATTTAGGGCTCGCTTTGAATCCTTGCCGGAATTCGAAGGCAATGGCCGCTTGCTGCCGGAGAGCTTCTTCTGCGGTGGCGCATTCTGGCCGGATCTTCCGCTGAGCTTGCCGGACTCGATGCGATCCCTCAATTGCCGAACCTGATCGAGCTCGGCCATGAAACGGCTCCGGAGCTCGCTCAGCTCCTTCTTCGAGCACGAGCTGATCCCGAAACTCACGTATTGCGAGTGATCGAACTGGACTGATTGTCGATTCGTGTACGGCGGCGACGGATCCACGGACCGCGCCACCGCCGGAGCCTGAGACTGATCTTTCGAATCACGAGCTAGGGCTTGGGGTTGGGGTTGGAATTGCCTCTTTCCAACCAAATTGGAGTTTTTCACCGTCTTGCCATTACCGCCACCCATCTTTCGGACGCCTCCGGCGCCGGCGCCGCCTCTGGTCGGCCCCCAGCTGGTGTCGTTCCGGCTGGGAAGGACGGCGGAAGCCATGCCGATGCGTTGCCTCGAAGGTCCCGTTATGAGCTCCGGCGGAATCAAACAAAATTGAGAAGAAATAGCATGAATTTGAAGAGCCTAGACCTCCACGCGCCGCCGAGAAATGGTCACGCGCTGCCTTGGGATTTCGAACCCTTTTCTCCTGAGAGATAGTGAGGAAGAAAGGAAGGCCTGGGTCGGTTCTTAAAGGCACGAAGACGTTCATGGGAAAATCTCGGGCAGGTTTTGGTCCGTTGATTTTATCTGGACTGTTGATCCGACGGCTAACGTGGCTCCTGGGCTACCTGGGAGGCTGACCGAACTGATCTGGCACGGACGGTTGACATGTGGAGTTGGGTAGACGCGGACAGAGCCTGGCCGTCCGATTTGGGTCTTGGTGGGCTTTACGAAAATATATAAAATAGGCCGCGTGTTGAAAGTTTTGAAATATAGAATGTTTCAAAAGAGGCCGCAAAAGCCCAATAGTGACGTTTTTGGAACTAAATATTATTGGCATGATTTGGTACGGGTCATGAATCTCGGATCGGATCGAAATTGTTTGGGTTAAGGTTAGAATAGAGGTAACGATCGGATTTGTTCGTATTCAGATTACTAGAGAATGATCTAAATTCTAAGATAAGTGTATTTATGTCAAAGCCGCTTTACATTATGTGAAAGGGAGTTGGACGTTTGGGACCGGTTAGTGCCTCTACAAGCCACATTAGTGGTTCCATTCACGAATCAAGACTGAAAACGAGGTCCACTTACTAGTAAACGTCTACATTCGACGTATTTATATATATATATATATATATATCACCTTAAATTCATAACTAATTAGATTTGAAGAGACATATCGATCCAACCAACCATATTCAAAATTCATCGTATTAAATACCAATTCTTGGTGTTCACACATTACATACTCTACATATCGCTAATGTTTGAATTCAGAGCGCAAATCTTTCTCGTATTGAAGTGAATTCACTTCAAACGCATCTTCATTCAGATTCATTTTGATCTCTTTTACGCTTTGAGAAATATTAGCATAACTACATCCAGAGTTCACTCAGATCGTGTTTTTTCTTGAAATTATTGAATATGAAGAAAATGAGCTCGATTGAAATAATCCCAAGGCAACATCAACAAGTATTTTCTGACACTCGTTGAAACACAATCTATCTCCCGATTATAAATGAAAAATGGTGTTCAGTTGCAACGAATAGAGTACAAGCTCAATCAAGATTCAATACTGAATACTATTCCACAGCTCAACAACTTATAAGATATTCCCAAGACTTGGGAGGCTAGCTCACTAGAAACTAGAAAATTTTCACTGCGAGAACAATACAATGCAATTATGGCTACATCTCGGATTGAACACGATTTGATTTCATCTACAAGAGTGAGAGCTCTCCGGCAGGAATTGTTCTCTTCACAAGTTTGGCCCAAGATTCGTTAGTCTCGGCGATAACCTTAAGTGCATAATCCTGTTTAACACACACAACACGAGTTGATTCATTAATCATAAAAGTGAAAACAGGATCACAAGACAGCATTTTTAGCGTAATGCAAAATTACAATTACCTTATTTGCTGCCTTGTTTCCAAGACCAAACTTGTTTGCAGGTTTTCCATCGGGAATCTTGTAGTCTCTAAACCAGTCCCTAATTGCAGTGAGAGTGCCCTGATGATCATAGTAGCTACATTAGTCCTCATAAATACTGCAATTATACACGCAACACGTCTAAAACGACGCAATGTAACTTCATTTCTGGAGTCAGAGATCACCGTTTATGCATTGACATGACCAAATTTTAAAAATGAGCCATTGCTCTATGTAGTAGAACGATTGAGCAATAGCCCTTAAAACACAATCTTGTACAATACGTCATACTAACAGATAAGCATTGCTTACTGCAATTTTGATTTGATAATTATATACGTTACACAATTTCTAAATGTTCTTGTTGAAGAGTCTGCTTCTTGTGCACAAATGAATAATAAAATGCATATCCGTTGTGCATGCAGGTGTGCACTACAGATTTTCATGTGTTTATGTTGCAGTATTGCAAATGACGCAACTCTTATCAGATATATATTTTACACAGATATTAAAGTATGTATAGCACTTATATTAGTTTTCTTAAGCACTTAACAAACAGGACATACCGGGAAGTGCTTCTCTACGTCATCGACATCATTCACAAGAGAAGCTTTGGGATCGTCCAATGATATTGCAACTATTTTCCAGTCGAGTTCTCCCTCGTCGATCATAGCTAATGCACCCAAGGGCTTGACTTTGAAAATATCACCAGTCTTTCCTCGTCTCTCACCAATCTCAACAACATCAACTAAAACGTTGAATTAAGCATCAGATAAGGAGAATTCAAAAGTACATGATATGATGATAAAGCTCCAACATTAAGTGAAATATGCAGTAACCTACCTGGATCATTATCTCCAAATGCCCCATCAACTTCGGGGTTTGCAAGAGATGGGTCTTCCCATGTTTGTGGAAGCAATCCATAATTCCAATTTATACTGTAGCTGAGGAACCACAATAAAATGATTCACAATAATATTATGTCAACAGCAGGCAGGCCCCGAATAATATGAAGTATGAACGAGCAAATATTAGGAAAACATGCATTGTTTTTCAGTCAAGGATCGTGTGGAATAAAGCAAGAAGTTTGATTCACATAGAATGACACCTGAACATTCAACATCAATATTGCCAGCAACTTTTCTGCGGGAAATTGAATCAAGATGGGAACAAAAGGAAACCATGAGGGAATAAAATATCTTACGGATAGTATCGAAGTTTTCCTTTCTTGGTGTCCTGCTTGATTGGAGTGAAAGATTCATCGGTGGCAACCTCCATCTTCGCACTTGATTCTTTGGGTATTTCAACAACAAAGTTGAAGACGCCATCACCCAATTGCAATGGAATATCATGCCAAGGAGAAACCTGAAATATTTTGGCGAGCTCAGAGCATATTATATTTCATTCATCAGTACTGTTCGGAAGACAAACCAACTTTGTAACTTTCATTTGAGCAAAAAGACTTCTTTTTTCCTTTAAGATAGTGTTTGGGTTAATTTTTTTTTGTTCAGGAATAGGAATAAAGATTGGGAATGGGATTGAAACTATCATTCTTCTTGTTTGAATTATGTAATCTAAACTTACCTTAGTCCTTTAACATTCCTAAATACCAAAAGTTCTCTATTGCCTGCCGCTTTCCTTCCTATTCCGGTCACCCAAATTCGTAACCAGTATTCATTCAAGCTTTTTATAAATATTATGGCATATATCCTCTCTCATATTTACCGAGCAACCACAGTGAACACAAACACATTTATTTGATATAGAATCTCAGCCTGTCCCACTTTAACAGAGACATTTTCACACCTTTCTGGTGACAAAATGAAACTAAAGTGAAAGTAAAAAAAGCATAATACATTACACCAGACTCTTATAGTATTAGGGATCAAGCTAGTCTGAACAGAATAAATATAGCATAAAAAAAAGGTTTCAATCTTTTTCACATCTGCCACCATTTTCTCAACAACCAACAATAACCCAACCAAACTCAGAACTTTAAGCATCTAATTCAAACCACATTTTCCCGGGAAACAAGCAGAATTCAAATGTAGGAACAAATGAGAATCCAATGAAATCAAAAGAAAACTAAACTAAATCCACCAGCAAAACTCTTATAATATAAGGGATCAGGCTAATTTGAATAGAATAATTATTACTTAAAAAGAGTTTCAATTTTTTTCATTTCTGCGCCACCATTTACTCAACAACCACCAATAACCCAGCTAAACTCAGACACCAAGTATCCAATTCAACCCACATTTTCCAGGGAAACAAGCAAAACTCAAATGCAGGAACACATGAGAATCCAACGAAACCAAAAGAAAACTAAACTAAATCCATCAAGCAAAACCCTTATAGTATTACATATCAGGCTAATTTGAACAGAATAAATATAGCTAAAAAAAATGTTTCAATATTTTTCACATCTGCCACCATTTACATTTTACTCAACAACCACCAATAACCCAACAAACTCACATTTTCCCGGGAAACAAGCAGAACTCAAATGCAGGAACACATGAGAATCCAACGAAATCAAAAGAAAACTAAACTGAACCCATCAAGCCAGACTCTTATAGTATTAGGGATCAGGCTAATTTGAGCAAAATACAAATAGTGAAAGAAAAAAAAATCAATTTTTTTCATCATATCAGCATTTTCTCGAATAAAATCGAACAGCTCAGAATCCAATACATTCCACATTTTCTCGGGAAAATATGAGAAATCACAACTAAGAAACGGAGAGTGAACCTTTTTGCCAGAATTGTCGACGAAGAAGACTCGGTAATCGAGGGTTTCAGGCTGGCCTTCCTCGTTGATCTTGAGCTCCGGGTTGTGAATGGCTCGGCAAGTGAAAAACCTTTTCGATGACAGCGATGGTCTCTTGCCGGAGAAGCAGAGACCGCGAGAAAGAGATATCTGCTTGGGAGCGAAAGGGCGTTTGGAGAGGAAGCAAGTGGTGGTGGTGGTGGTGGCGGAAGCTATCACTCTGGCGGTGGTTGCCATGGCGGCTGCGGCGGGAGGCTCTGTGCTCTGCGTGTGGATCACAGAGAACAAGAGAGAGAGACTGTTCTGTTTGTGAGTTAGAGCCACAAAAACAAACCAACTGTGGACTTCAGATAGGCTTGGCTATAGAGAAAGAAAGAACAGGCAAATAAGGTAATGACACCTCATCACTTAATATTCATACCCGTGGGCGCAAAACGCTCACCCGGAATCATTTTTCTTTGTGTCTTAACTTATAGTTTCAGCTAATAAATCATGACTAAAATTTTAGACACTCTTGACTATATAAATACTCAGACTTCGGTTGAACCAAACTAACAAAAATATCGCACCATTTAAATTTTCACTCGTATGCGTACTAATAATTGTGTGTGAGCAAAGCGAATGAAATATCATTGTTAATAGACAGATGCATCATTAAAATTTAAGTATTTAGTGAATTGTTTTGTTAGCACAAATTCATTTGGAAAAATATGAATAAAGTTGATTGTAATGTCATTTATTCGTTGGGTTGACTCAGCTTAAAACCAAAACTAATTTGCAACATATTAATTTCTCTATATATAAAATAAAAAATATAAGCTATTGATTTCTATATAAAAATTTCACTCAATAAATTTGCTTATTGTTAAGCACAAACATACTTTTATAAATATCCAAACATCTCATATTCAAGATACAAATTTCATTTATTTTCAAATACAAGACACTTGAATTAAGTGTAAAAAGACCCACAACTACTTCTCTCCTTAAAAACCCATATACACTTGAAAGGGAGGGAGCAATGAAACATGAATAAAAAGCCATCTAAGCCAAAAAGACATTAAACTACAAAAACAACATATATCTCAAACCATGCAAAGAACAGGATCAACTATCCTCAGGAAACACCAAATGTTGTCAAGAGACTATGGAGTATAAAAACATGAAAACCAAGCTCAAGCAAACTGAACAATGTCGGGAAGAACATTGAGGTAGCGTTTGGATTGAAATTTTAGAATGGGAATGAGATTCTCATTTTCGACACCTTTCTCGTGAACTAAAAGGCTTAATCCAAAATGAGAATCTTAATCTCATTCCTGAACCAAAATTTTAATCCAAACGGTGCATTAAGGTCTCTTAATCCCACCATTGATGTACAGCAACTCCCTCATCCATCAACCTTCCATACAATGCCAAGCACTCCCAATAAGCCCTCTTACTTCTCTTCCCTCCTTGCCATTGGTTCTTGCACTCCAGAAATAGCTCATCCACCAAATATATCGTCCTCTTCGCGATCATGTCCTCCACTACTTCTGCTTCCGCCTTCATCACAACATAATCTTCTCCTCTCACATTCTTCCTTAACCAATCCGAGATATCAATGCCGGAAACCAATAAGCTTGACTCTTTCTCAGACCCTGTCTCCAGATTGTATATGTCAAAATCCTTATTTCTAGTTGGGTAGTTCTGCTGAAACCATTCCATTATCCTGTGCTTGTCCTTAGGAAATCCCACGTTAACTAAAATCCGGCTTGGGTAGTCATCAAGACTCAAGAGAATCACCCAACAAGTCAGGGAGGTATCGAATTTTCTTCAAAAGCTCATTTGAATTCACTTCAAGGCCTCTCGGCGGTTCAAGAAGCACATCTTCTAGGCCCTTCAAAACCTCTTTTTTGGCCTTCAATGCCATCTTGCAAATCACCCTAGTTGAGTATCTAACTGGCTCCTCAGATTTACCTATTTTCTTCAATGCCAAAATAGTAAAACCGAATCTACGAATATACACAATCTTATAGTTTGATTGTTCTTGGAGAGCATTTGAATGCTCATCACTCAATTGAACCACAACAATCCCACCAATTTTCACAATGCTATCCACTAGTTTAGCACTCATTGAACCCGATATGAACACAAAATCGTACCTTTCTTCCCGAACCGAGCTCAGGTGCTCCAAATCAACATCTTTGACATTCAAGAACCGAGCACTATATACAGAACCTTCAAAGCCAGAGCTCACAATAAGCTCCTTATGGCCTTTCCTGAGCAGACCCTCATTGGCCAAATCTTCAAAAACCAAATCCATGAACTCAAAACTGATCGAATCAGAACCATTGTGCAACTCATAACCAGAAATGTAAGAACTTGAAGAAGGTTCAATCAAAATGTACCCAACATAAGGCAACGCAAGAATCACCAGAGCCAAAAACACTGGAAGCTGCAACACCAAAACGGTGTCGTAATTCAAGCCCCCGCCACCGTCGCCGCCGTTCCAGTTTCCGGCCTTGGCTCCGGCGTACCCACGAGCCGGTTCCATACCCAAAATCACGAAAACCCCAATCTCCCACAGCTCCAACAACAGCTCAGCTCGCAAATCCAGCGAATACCCAATTGCGATGAGTCGAAAATCGACGAACCCACGAAGAGAAACACGAATTTTAGCGGGTCGAGAACCTGGCGGCGGTGTGGTTTCCACCCACGAGAGCCACACGAGTTGTACGGACTCTGCAGCAGAGAAGCAACAATTGTGTCACTCTCTCGACCTCCATGGCCTTTTAGCTCGTCTTCTTCACCAAACCCAGAACAGATCGGCGGTTTCTGGGTCCGACCAAGATGTGGTTTCGAGACCCATCACCTGGAACCTAACCACCAACACATCTGAGAGTGTCTGACACTCAGAAATATGAGAGCTTTATGGTTCAGAACAATGGAGAGAGTGTGTGTGGAGATTGGTTCAAACACAGAATGAAAATTAAGCACTGAGACATGTCAAAGGAATGTTTTTTAGACAGATCAATGGATGGTTTGTGCTGTGTGAGAACAGTGTTGCAGGTTTAGGAAGAAGAAGATAGGTACTGTAGATAGAGTGATATGTGTTGGCAGTTTGTATTTTTCGTATCTATTGAAAAAAAATATTCATTAGCCTCGAATTAGGGTTCAACATGGTTTAAATCACCAGACTTTACTAAATTTTTTGAATTAAATTCGCGTTATTGATTGTAGCATTGAATATGAAACGTCATTATTTCGCCGAATGAACATAAAATTAACGAATCAAAATTCAGATCAAATTCATTTGGTCTGTGCCGATCTCATCCATTTTTTTTAGTCCAAACCCAAACATGTCAACCGACCTATCATTAATTAACATTTTTGTTTGTTTTAATAAATTTGTGATAATAGCTTTTTACATTAATGTATATTTATTGTTGGTACTCTTTAATTATTGGTGTCTTTATTTCCTATATACTAAGGTATATAAAAATTCACTTAGATAATTGTTTGTCAGTAATGTAAAGTAAAATACAGATTCAAAGTAAACGACGCCAATTCAAAGAACAACAAAAACAAGAACATCCATTTCATTACTTAGTAACTAGAACACAACACAAGTTGACATGAACTAACAATTTTTAAACTACTAAGAGGACAAAAGAAACACCTAAGATTAGAGCTCTCCAAGACCCAAAACTCTACTAAGAAAAACCCAAACTAAAGACCCTTTATTGCCACCAAAGCAACAACATACTTATATTAGCACTAACACAACACACATATAGTGATCATAGTCCCAAAAAAGACCAGTCTTTTTCTTGCTCCTCTTCATGGATTGGCATTGATAGGAACAGCTGGTGGAGCAAAAAAATTGGGAATGGAGGGAAAGCCAGAAGAAGAGCTTGGGGTGGTGGGAAATGACGATCCTGCCCCTGGAGCTGGCATTGTGAACCCTGGAAATGTGGATGGCATTACTGTTGAGGGCACATTGTTTGGGGTTGGAAATAGAGGTGGGAACATTGATGGGTCTGGGAAATTAGGCATTGTTGGCACATTAGGGTTAGGGTTTTCTTGCAAAAGGCGACGCGCCGGAGCCGATGAAAATGACAATGCCATGACCAAGAAAGCTATGATCAAGAAATGGGAGCTTGAGGAGGCCATTTTTGTGAGGAGTGGTTTTGTGGAGACAAGTTTTTTAGTTTGGTTGTTGAGGTGTTGCTTGAAATGTGAAAAAACTACATTTTGGGTGTTGGTTATATATACAAGTTTTGGGTTGTGGAGTTAATGTAATTTGCTGGAAGTTGGTAGGTTTGTAAATCCTGTATTGTTTGGTGAAAACATTTAATTTTGGAGTTAATTTGGATCCGAAAAGTGTGAGTTGTATTGTGTTGTGTAGACAACAGATGGCACATAAATAGGGGTTACAAATGAAAACTTAGTATTAGGTTAAATCGGTCAATCTAAACTGATCGGATTATTTCACACGTACTCATCCCGATTATTAAACAAGTTGAATCAGTCGACACAAACTTGTTAAACTCAACCCTAACTTATTTAAACTGGTGTAGTGTTCGTGTCTTATTACGGATCATAACCCAAATTATCAGTTCTATGCACAAAACTATGGAACCATCATGGAAATTTTTGGAAATTTAATTTGAATCATGATTTTAGGTGCCTATCTTTTTCCTGGTTTGTAGGTGCCTTATTGAAGTCCTTTACTACAATAGGCTATACAATAAGTTAGTAGTAGTTGCAACCATATTAGCTCAAGTAGATGCAGCTATTGTTACATTATTAGCTGCAGTCTGTTTCTTTGTTTAATTATGAGTTTTTTGAAACTTGGATGGTTCTTATTGGAAGCTCAATATTGCATTTCATGAGGTTTGTTCATTGCTTTTATAAGTTTGTGGGTTCCAAATTTCCAATATGTGAGTTGTCAACTACTTCTCCTATATGGTTGGAGTTGGGAGAGTCAATTTAAATTACCTCCTTCAAAGATGGATCAAACAAGAGATAAAAATATAGACCCAAAACATAAATTTTATACTAACAATAGAGGATTCAAATTCAATACAAGCAAATTCAGAAGCAAAAAGTAGTAAAAATAAATAAAAGAGGAGCTATAGAATAAGCTCAGATACATAAAGGAAAAGCAACAAACACATAACAAGCTCAAATACATAACTTTGAAAGTAAAAGCAACAAACATAAAACAAGTGTGTATAAGATCAATATAAAGTGGCCCCCAATAGTGTATAAATCATGGGCTCAAGTGATCAATATGGTTTACTTGGAAGGTGGTGGAGAGATGAATGGGATGGAGGGGAAGGTAGTTGGGATTGAGGGCATGTTGAAGGGCAAATTAGGGATTTGAGGGAGTGGTGTGGGCTTAGGAAGAGATGGTTGAGGCAAGTTTGGCATGTTTGGGACTTGTGGGATTGTGGGTTTTGGCATGGTTGGCCATTGTGGGACTGTTGG
>JAYMTF010000291.1:0-41017 GCA_036897485.1 Pelargonium nanum
TGTACCCGAAACCGACACAAGTGGGTAGGTAGAGAATACTTAGGGGCGCGAGACAACTCTCTCTAAGGAACTCGGCAAAATAGTCCCGGGATTAGTCTGAGTATGGTAAAACGGCTTAAAGGTGTCAACCGCGAGTTTGCGGATCCGCTCAGAAATATCGTGGTTTAGACCGAAAAAAAAGTATATGTATATTCGACGGTGAAGAAGCATCTATAATATAAGAAAGAAAGTACATAAATCGGATGGACTACAAAGTTGCGTCAACTCAAGGTTGAGTTGAACCTCCAACTTTATTAAAGCCCTTCTCCTCCCTAAACCCCAACCTCATCGCCGCTCCTCTGCGTACCAACAACCGCCACCAATTTCAATGGTAAGCTCTCTCTCTCGTTCGTTTCTCTGTTTCTGTTAGGGTTTCTTCTACGATCTCGTTCTTCAGTTTTTTTTTTAGTTCGTCTCGTTGTTGTACGCTTCTCAGCTTATTGTTACGCTTGTTATTCTTTATAGGCTTTACCCAATCAGCAGACTGTTGATTATCCTAGCTTCAAGCTCGTCATCGTCGGTGACGGAGGCACTGGTAATTCATTGTTTTTTTTTTCTTTCTCAGCTTCCTGTTTGTTTATTTATGTGCACTGGTTGATGATTTGACTAGCTTTTTTAGATCATAAATTTGTCAGTTCATTGCGACTACTTTAGTCTATGTTCGTTCATTGCACGATTTGATCAATAACAGAACGTTCTTTCTGGAAAAAGTGTGTTCTTATTTCTATTTCTTCAGAACTCTGCACTAATTTTGGTACAGAAAGTAGAATTGTATGTTTAAAATATTTCTTGCTGCTATTGGTTTTCGACTCTTAGTGAAAAAAAAAAAGTTTCTCAGGGAATTTAAAACTAAGCACTAAAGTTTTTAGTGTTGCTAAATTGGTTTGCCACTTTGCCAGTGTTATTTGATTTTCATCTGCCAAGACCATTTGTTTGCATTCATTTTTTTTCATTGCAAATGCATAATAAAAAGAGCTTTGCATATGGCTAGTTAAGGAGCTATCCTTGGCTGAAATTGAAGGAGCCTTTGATCTTTTGCTGATATATCTTTTTCAAACCAAGAAGTTTGGTAATATACAAATCATTTATGTGGTGCAGGCAAAACTACCTTTGTGAAGAGACATCTCACAGGGGAGTTTGAGAAGAAATATGAGCGTAAGTGCTTTTAGAGGTTGCTTTATCCTGTACTGGCTCCACTGGCACCACTTTTATGTTTATATTATGGAATTAATAGTTGTGTACTTAATTCTGTAACAGCAACCATCGGTGTGGAGGTTCATCCGTTGGATTTCTTCACGAACTGTGGGAAGATCCGATTTTATTGTTGGGATACTGCTGGCCAGGAAAAATTTGGTGGTCTTAGAGATGGTTACTAGTATGTGAATTTTATTATCTTCCATATTTTTGTATGCATCAAACCTTATTCTTATATTGCTAGTCTACTTTGCATGATAGGTTTTGTCATTACTTATTCACTACTCTAGATATCTTGTTCGAGCACAAGCCTGCATAATCATCAAAAGATCAAATGTTCAACCTTGTATAGAAACTCCTAAAGAAGGTGCTTCATTATGTATAGTTCTTGGTCAGATAATCACATATCTAAATTCAGATCCTGAAATCAGATGGCAAAGTTAATTTTCTAGCAAGTCAGTCAGTTGTATTTTACACTTAACAGGGTAACAAATTTTTAATAAGAAGATGATTTAGGATGAAGGCAGGATTAAAGTGCACCAACTGAGTGTTTCAGCCTTTTTTCAGTGTGATGTACTTTTCAGAACATTGCATGTAGCTAATTTTCTAGCCTGTATATTACCTGCTCGATTCCCTTCCTCTTTTCCTTGCCATTTTTTATTGTATTTTTGACTGCTTACTTGAAGTTCTTATGGGTCTGGTTTTCAACTTGCAGCATCCACGGACAGTGTGCAATAATCATGTTTGATGTTACAGCTCGGTTGACATACAAGAATGTTCCTACTTGGCACCGTGATCTCTGCAGGTGCTCCATAGTCCATAACATCAAGTTCTGTTATTCAAATGTCAAGTTCTCCTTGTCGAGTCTTTATTTCTAACTGCAGTATGTTACAACTGCAGGGTGTGTGAGAATATTCCCATTGTTCTTTGTGGGAACAAGGTTGATGTGAAGAACAGGCAGGTGAAGGCCAAGCAGGTGACCTTCCACAGGAAGAAGAATCTGCAGTACTATGAGATATCTGCAAAGAGCAACTACAATTTTGAAAAACCTTTCTTGTACCTCGCCAGGAAGCTTGCAGGGTAATGGAATAAGTTACTTGTATTGTCAGTGATTGTTAAAGCATGCAAATGCCTTGAATGATAGTCAAGGTTCACGTTTGGTTTGATGATTATAGGGATCCTAACCTTCACTTTGTGGAGTCTCCTGCTCTTGCTCCTCCAGAAGTGCACATTGACTTGGCTGCCCAGCAACAGTAAGCACTCTGCCCTATTGCCTGTTATTTATGTCTTTCATGCTTGGATTTCGACTGAATTCAATATCCAGGGATTGTATATTATGTGAAATAGGTTTGTTAATTAGTTGGCAATTCACATAGGCTTTCTCTAGCATTGCTCATTTTTACCCAAAAGATACATAGTTTTTTTTTATCCTCACAAATATACCTTTTCTCTTTTATTTAACACCTCTTGTTGTATATGGGAGTTCATCTCATATTCTGAGAAAAACTATTTTGCTCCCTGCATTCATGTGATCAGTGTCCCTAAAAAAAGAAGGAAACTGACGTTCCCTTGTCCTTTTTTTTTTCACCCTTAATCAGGCATGAAGCTGAGCTTGCTCAAGCCGCCAATCAACCTCTTCCCGATGATGATGATGATGCCTTTGATTAGAGTGCTCGGGACGATCTTTTGATGCTTGGCTATTTACTTCTCGCTTTTACTTGGTTATTCACTTTCATCTTGAAAGAAATTCTTGACACATGGTGTCAGGATGTGAGCATGGAGTATAGGGGTTAAATATTGAGAACCATAGAGAGTACTAGTTAGGTTTTTATTTGTTTTTTTCTCTTCATGGAAGATTTTATTGTGGGGTGCGACTGCCAATTGGTATTTTTGGATTGAATGCTTTTCAGTTACATCTTTTTGACACTTACTACTGCTTAATGGATTTTGTTGTGTTCCAAAATGATAATCTGTCAAAAGTTTTATCAATCAGTTCTATGACCGTAGTGAAAAATATTAATGTTCTCTTACTAATGCATTGGATGCAAATGTAACAGTGCTGTGATATCAAATTGATATGGGCCTGACATGATTCTGTAGTCTTGGTAAATAGGAAGTTTTGTTGATGTTCATAACGAACATTGAAGAATACATGGATTGTTCTCATGTATTCTATGCATTTTGTGAGTTTTATGTGCAAGATCCAGCCTGTGTATTGTTGTAAGTTGAATCTAAAGGCCCAATAGGTGTGTGTGACTGAGGACAGAAAGTAGTGACCCTAATGTTTTGTACTGTCCTTCCATACAAAGAAGGCCAAAACCCAATACATAGGTCACAGGTGAGTGTCCCGTACCAGACCAGACCCAGAATAGGATGTTGGGGGGTTCACCGATCCTGCCTCTCCTCGTCTTGTACGGTATCAGAAAGGTACTATATGATGAGTGTGTTAGCTTAAGCCACGATGTTAACTAGTGCTAGGAATGGATAGGTGCCGGGACAGTGTGGGCCTCGGGTGGTGGTGGGCGGCGGCTTCTATAGTTTAGTTTAGGTGGGAAGTGGGGACTGAAGGGATGGAGAGACGGGACAAACGTGATAAACTTGGATCCAGAAATAAAGGTTGTGCTCCTCCGTATTTATTCTTATGAATAATTGGATGGGATTGCATTAATAATGGAGGGTTTCGTACTCTTTTTAAATAGTTGGACGATAATAAATGTTTGAAGTTCCGAGAGGAATGGGAAAAGGGAATTGAGTGAGTGAGTGAGAGAGAGAGGTCTATTAAATGAGAGGAAAAGCAGTTGGTAAGTGTATGCAGAAGTGAAACAAAAATGGGCTTGTCAAAGGCATGTGATATGCATCCGCATAACAGATGGGCTGTCCATGGCATAGCATGGCACACCCACTTGGCCATGTCTGCGTAACGAAAAGAGTAGAACAGGAAACACGGATTAGCCATTAGAAGAGCGGAGAGGGGTCCGATCCCGACAACGCAATGGCGTGGTGCGTGACGGACCCAAGTGCTATTGGACCTGTCCCTATCCTTATTGTTGGTTCTAATCACACCCAACACCTTCTTCACAGACCCATTTTTGTTCACTATCATAACTGACTGTGACTCCTGTTTTTGTGTGTCCACTGTTTGATTACCCATTTGGCCTCTACCCTTTGTAATTACTCTCTCTCTCATCATGCCGATCCAACCACAATGTGGGGTTACCCCAAAGCTGGTCTTACCCATTGCCAGCATGGTGGGCTCTCCCTCTCCTCTTCGCGACACTGTCCAATTTTTCAGGGGCTAACTTGGTCCCATTCTTTGTCTTTTCCTCCCTCTCTCTTTCCCTCAACTTAGCTTAGCTACATACAAGTAATTTAAGCATGCATAAGGGTTATTTTCAGTGTCGGTGCCCGGTCGGAGCTGCTTGCTTGCTAAGCAACTGCCCCGGGATTAGGGTTCCATCCCAAACCAACTCCTTTCTTCACCATCTAACATATCCCTTGGCTTCTTCTCTTTGTCATATACACATATATGTACATGTTTGTTTGTTATGTGTCCATCTCGAAAGCTGCATTTGTGTGATTTACATTTACAGCTCATGATGAGCTGAGGCGGAGGATTTGGTAATAGTATCATTTATGCCATACACAACCAAATGAGACAAACCTCCTATCTCTTATAGTATATAGTACATTACAGCTTATTAGTGTATATATGGCAGTTGCTATGGGCAGTGTGTGTATGTGTATATTAATTAATCGAAGTAGTAGGTATTAGCATTGATTAGAGAAGGGGTGGGATTGGATGATGAGGAAGCAGTGATTTAATGGTAAAGATGGCGACGTATCGTCACATGGGCCATCATGTGAAGATACGAAATTGGTGATAGGAAAAAGGAAGAGAAAACATAGAAGAAGAAGACGATGATGATGATGATTACGATAAGAGTACATGTCCTCATGGGTAGGGTAAGGTTTTTTTCAGAAGAAGAAGAAGGAGAGATGTGTTGTATTTGTGTTTCTGTGTCCTCAAATGTGCAGAGCAAACAGGACATGTTGTGAAATGGGATCATGTGCTTTTTTCATGCATGAATTGGCTATATTGCCAAAGCAACTGTCCTTGTCCTCTCTCTTCTGCCATATAATGCATGCATATTTAGCTAATTAGCTGAAACCTACCCATTGATGATGAGAGAAGCAAATATGTTTGCTACAATCAGGAAATCCTGAATTTATTGTTATATTCACTTCTCAACAACAACAAAAGCCTATGCTTCTTTATCTTCTTTTTCTTGTTGTTCTTGTTGTTGTTCTTTATCAACCCTACCAGCTAGCTACTACTACATGATATTTTGATCCTTGTGTCTGGTAAATTTCCATTTCCTGCATCTGATATTCACATATTATTGATCACTAATGCTGATTTTAGGCTATTTTTGGCACCAACCCATTAAAATCACTGCTGGGATTTGCTAGTTTGTTACCAAAAATGATGAGTTATGTTGTTGGTTTAATTTAATGTTGTAATGATATTGATATGGATCTCTCTCTATCATCAATTGCTACAACTGGACAGCATTTAGTGAGCAGAGCACTTTATTAATTTACCTGCTCTCTCTCTTTTCTCTGCAACATTCCATTTCTATGCTACCAAGCTTTGTATCATCTTCCTGTGAAAAATCATGTTCTTTAAAACAAGAGAGGAAAAATCAAAATAAATACTCTTCAAGTGATTGTTCTTCCACAATGTTTAGAATGATTGCATTTATTACTCATTTTGAAATATAGTTGGCATTTTGGGCCCGAATATACATGAAACCAACTCACATTTTTGCGAGTTCGGGTCGTATAAAATGGACCACCACTTTTTCGAGCTGGATTATATTTACCTTTAAGGAAATTGCAGCAAACAATAAAAATAGAAAAATGATTGAAATATTAAGAAAACAATTAAATTATTGTGAAATTAAAATTTTATAAAAAATAGAAAAATAGATTGTATTCTTAACACAAAAATATTTTTGTGGGGCAGGTTCCACCGTAATGCTCTTCCTGTCTCCGTCTTTGGTATGTTAGATCAATCAACATATTTTACATGTGAAATTTGGATTAGGTCTTTTCATTTCAGTTCCGACCCAAATGCATTGATATAGTTTTAGCTGAGATACATTGATTTGCTTGTATTTGTAGTTTTTGTATGTGAAATGAATAGAATGTCTAATTAGTATTTAAATGGTGATGATGTGACAAATGAAAGTGCATATATATCTAACTTTCTCACTATTTCATACGTATTTATATCTTAGCACTTAATAATTTATGTAATATTATATAGTAATAATTAGTGATGGAGTTGTGTTCAACATTAGCCGGTAACTAACAATCGACTTTTGGCCGCAAAATTATTCAAGTTAGGTATCCAACACTCCTACCCTTATCTCTACTCTCTACTTGATAATGAAACTTACAAATCATTGGTGTCAATGAAATTCATTTGACATATTTTGGGATGCTATTTATTTTAAGTGCGAACTTTTATATTTTAAAACGAGTAACTATAAGAAAAATGAATATAGATATCGCTTAATAAAAATCATCTTTTAAGTACACGAAGTTTAGGTTGTTTAGCCAGCATAAATATATGTTAGTTGAGTTTAGTTGTTTGCTAAAACAAATCATAAACTACAAACTTTTAGAAGACGATTGAAGTGGCTTATAAGAGCCATATTTTTTTATGGAGATGAATTTTGTTTGTCTTCTAAAGGCTCAATTCTTGTAGTAGTTGGTTACTTAGTTATAATACTCAGAATTTAAGTTAAATAAAATATTTGAATTTGTGACAACAATACCATACAAGATAGGAGTATAATGGAAACTTTTCATCTTAACTAATTGTTGATGAAATAGATTCATTAAGAACATAAAAGTTGTACCTAATTTTGATTGTAGGTCTCGGCGAGAATTTATATATATGTATAAAAAATAAGACAATATTAGAATCTTTTTTTTCTTTTCTTCAAATGTTAAGAATTAATTTTTAGTATGTTTGACTTTCCTTTAGTATATTTTTTTTCGAAGGGTCCTGTAGTATGTTTTTAGAGCGACAGATTCAAATATGAGTATAAGGAATCTTAGCTAGTTTATATTGGTTGAGACTTTCATCCAAAACACAAACAAAATGGATCCGGGCGTGGCGTTCTGCGCCCAAAAATTCATTGGAACGGGTATGGGTGTAAGTCGCTGATGTGACATCATCTAATTGGTCTGAGAGTCTTTTTTCTCTTCAAATATATGTATTTACTTTAATTCATATATACTAACAATATAGTAAAATGGGCATCAGTTGACTGATATAGTTGTCTGAGAGCTTAAAACTACGTAGTTTAATACACTCATTAACTCATCATTAATTCAAAACTACATAGTTTTGATTTGAATAAAAAAAATCCAAAAATTCATATGTTTATTAAAACTACGTAGTTTTGATTAGTGATGAGTTAATGAGTGTATTAAACTACGTAGTTTTACGTTTGATTGATATAACTCTTATATCAGTCAACTAATGCCCATTTTACTCCTAACAATATATATCGTAATTTTAATCCAACAAAACGACTAAGACATAGTCACCAACTTAACTAAATCGTCTTAACAAATATTATTAGCTCAAAAAGTAGCTTGTATTTTCAAATTTGACGCAATAATTTGAGGTAATAATAAGTGTGTGATAATTAAAGCGACTTGCCTAGAAGAAAATAGTATAACCTCAATTTGTTTCTACTAATAGTAGTTGTTAAATTTAATACAATAATAAATGTGAATGTGAAATTGTATGGTGAAATGAATAAAAAAGGAAATGGAGACAGCTTGGTTAAAATGTAGGTCAGAAAACAGGGCCTTTGGAGGAGAAACATAAATGGACAAGGATGGTTTTAGAGGGACAAAACAAAACATGTATCATCAAATATTGTACCTTGTGTTTAGTTTCCTAATTAATTAATTAGTTATTAAATTAGTAAAAACACAAAAAGAGAAAATTAAAAATAAATATAATTGGTAATTAAAAGGAAATCTAGGGAAAGGAGAAAAAGGTAAAACAGTGATGATAAATGGCAGTGAAGTGTAAAATAATAAAAAAAGAGGGGTCCAAAACTGAAAAAGTGAAAACACAGTCCCTCGATTCACGAGGGCTCAAACAAAAAATAAAATAAAAAATAAAAAGTACGGATTTGTGCCTGCGATTCTAAAATACTGCCATGCTCCAGAGTTTGTTATCTTTGTACTCAAAAAACAAACCTGCTTCTCTTTTTTTTCTCCACTCCCCAAAATTATTATTATTTACACAATCATGTGATCTTCTTATCTTTTGTTTCCAAATTAACCCTTCAGTTACTTGTCACTATCAACATTGTAATTTAATAACACATGTGTTCACTCTCTTTTTTTAGTAACTTAGTTTTGCATACATAATCAAATTGTTCCTAAAAAATAGATATAACCAATTTTATCTACTATAAAAATGGGTGTATAAGACAACATACTAATTTATTCTTAAATTTTATTTTTATATATAAAGAACACTTATTTTAATACTAATGAGATAAGAGTTTTTAGGTTGATATAGAATGTGTTTTTGTTTCTTAGATTAAGGTTTAGAGTTGTAGTCATGCATACAAAAATATATTTGTGAGAGGTGTTTTGAAAAGATTAATTGTAAAGCTTGATGAGCGAAAAATAGAGCACGAGAACTTCAGTGCAATTGTGGAGGAGAGAAATATAATGTCTTCAACTTGATTATTTAGACTCATATTGACAATTACAGCGTCTTCAGTTTGATTATTCATTATATTTCAGCTATTGTGGCTCAGTTTGTTAGTTTCAATTTGTTGTTTACGGGTTGGTCTATTTATCAAGTTTGACTGGGCGGATTGGTCTTCAAACTCCTGTTTAATATTAGTTTTGTTATAATCTGATTTGAAGTAATAAATTACTATTAGTTTTATGTTTTTAAAAATACTTATTTAAGAACGGAGAGATATGATTTTGTCACTATACTAGTTCTTGTGAACCATGGGAAACTTTAACATTCACTCAAATCATGTTCAACATTTTATAATTTCTTCTTTTTTTTCTTTGTACTCTACTTATATTTTACTTGGCCTAGGAAGTATAAGGTAAATCCTATGTATTTTTAAAAATGTCTTGTGCTTATTCGATTAAGATATCATAAGATAACGAATTTGAATCTAGTCTATATGACAAATAGGAATCAAGTGAAATGTAGGTAAAATAATGTTATTCTTCTCCATTAATAGCCTATATATCTATGTAGTCAAAAGATCCTAATTGATTAACAAGCAAGAATATACTACTTTTTAATGAAGAGAATAATTTAAAGTCAAAATGTTCAAAGATATTGAGTTGAAAGCATTCCCTTTAACCATAGATTTTAGCCTTTTTAGCCAAAGTGCATATCCATATTTCATGATAAGTTGGTCAAGGTCAAGATCAAAATCAACCCCCACAACAAGGAAAAGATTTTCACTAAAGACCTCTTTTCATTATGTACTTCAAAATTGTCAAAACAAGAGCTTTAAAATAATGGCTACACAGGTTGGTGAGACGTGAGTGGGAAGATCGCTTACATTCGATTTACGCTCAACACATTTTTAGAGAGAGGGATGAGTTTTACCTGTGACTTACCCTCAAATGAGGATTAGTCTGGGCGTACTTCAACGTTATAAAGGTGTCAACCACGAGTTTGTGGGTCCGTTCAAAAACTCTATGGTTTAAATCGAAAAAAGCTTTAAAGTAAGGAAAATGCTAATTTCTCAAATATCATGCAATATTTATATATAAAAATCAAAGCAGGTTGCTCCAAGTGATGTAAACATTTCGGATTTTCTTTGAGGTATCGAGTTTGAGTCTCTCCGCTGACGGGAGGGAGTGAATTATTACATCAATTTTTCTATGTTTGACACATATTTTGTACAATATAATAGTATTTTATAAACCTTATGACCAATAACATCACACCTCAATTATTAATTAACACTAAATTGGGAGGGAGATGATAGTAAAACACAAAATCATCAAATGAAGAAGACTTTTATTATTTTGCATTTATCGTGAAAAAGGGTAAAATGGTAAATACGAAATAAACAGAGGGAGAGATAGATGGGCAGGGCAGTGCAGGGCAGTGCAGTGCAGTGCATTTTTTTGCAGGTTTGGAGTTGATGTAACAAAATAAATGAAGGACAAAATAGTAAGAAAAAATCAGAAATGTAAATGATTGGATGACACGTGTCAGGCAATGAGCTGTCGCAGCTAAATGAAATGACCCGTCACACCGTTGATTGCGTGGACGAAATCTCGTTATGTTATTCTCTGTCGTATCTGATTATTTTACCAAATTTTAACTACTTTTCTGCCCTTTATTTACATATAACACCAAACCATCAAGATTTGCTTATTCCGATTTGGACATAGCTATTATAGCATACTAGCTACTACTACATTTTTTTTAATATTGATTATTTGATATTTGTTTTTTTGGATATATATAAAAAAATACATTTTTGAATTTCAAGAAAATTGAAGACACTAGAGTAGTGGAGAATCAAAATTGATGTAACTACGCATAAGAATCAAACAATAGAGGCTTGTAGATCCAAAACTAACCACAATTTTATTTATTTATTTTTCGAATGGTTAGTGAATAGTAATAAATATTGATTGACCCATGAGTGTGTGCTTTTTATTTATTAATTTATTTTTGCACGCATTATAATTACAGCCAAGAAAAAAAGGATTTGGTATCGAGTAGCATGAGATCCTTGAAGGTTTTTATATGAAGGTCAATGGTGATAATGTGCTACAAATGGTCAAGCAAGCATGCCATTTATAGATGGACATATGGCCATCATTAATTGCGCCAAATCATGAGAAATTAAGTGACAATTCTCCAACTAACTAGATGGTTTGTATTTCACTCCTATAACAAAATCAAACTTTTGAAAAGATTGATAGTGCTTGAATGTCAAAAGGATAATATGAATTTAGAGACTGGCTAATAGAAATGAAGATGTGAATTTTGAGTCAGACGCTCAAGAGGCGGTTTCGACCTTTGGACCGAGTTAAGGAGATTGGAGTTTGAATTGACCTCTGAATTAGCGATTGCTTCACTCCTATGCATATTTTCTCGCATGTAGAATTTGTGTGTGTCTGTAGGTTTGCAAATGAGGTTGCTCATGTTTTGCCTACACACTTTATTCTTGTGTCAGATTTGTGTTCTTGAAAATAAAATGTCACCCCCTAAAATGTTTTTGATACATTATGTATTGACAATTATATTGAATGAAGTGTTACTTAAAAAATATAACTCTATGTGTTCCAAAATGAGTGTATTGGTACCACCAAACGCGTGGGTCAATTGGTAAGAGGTTGTTTCAGCTTAACTTGAGGTCTCGAGTTCGAGTCTCAGGGAATGCAGTTGCGTTAAAACTTGGTAGGTAGAGCTTTGCCGCCCTTGTGGTCCTACCCGCCTCGAATGAGGATTAGTCTGGATGTGGTAGAATGACTTAAAGGTGCCAACCGCGAGTTTGCTTGCCTGCTCAGGAACCTCATGGTTTAGACAAAATAAAAAAAGTGTATTGTTTTTCTAGAATTTTTGTCCCAACAAGAGTGAGTTGAGCTTCACAACATGAGGTAGTTCTCCCCTTTTAACCCATACCCCACCCCATATTGTCGGTAAGGGGGCTCGAACCCGAAACCTCAAAAGTGATTCAAAGCGCTTAAGTCGTTTGACCCAACATGCTTTGTGTGTCATTTTTTTTTATTTTAAGAAATTAGTTATGCATGAATTGTCAATGGTATCATTATAATAAATTTATTAATATTCTTAGAATTTGTTGTAAAACATGACCATGAAGATATAATACTATATAAAATACAAAAAAAAAAAAAAAGAATTATGAGCAGAGAAAGATATGATATGGTGGGAATGGATTTTCCATCTAAGCATGCTATATCTCTTTTTTTAATTTGCTCTACCTTGTGACTTTTATTCACCAACTAATGAAATAAATATTAGTTTAAATCACTTTCAAAGTTTCTTTCTTAAAGAAAAAATTTGGGAGCTATAGATTAAGCTTTTGCTCCTATTATTGTCAATTATTTTGAGTGACATATGCATCCAAATTTTATCATTGAATCCAATTATTTGCTTCCATAAAGTTTACTCATTATTTTATTTTTAAATGGTACTTCATTTAGTTTTTCTTTTCTTTTCTATATGTTAAAATGGGTCCACATATATATAAATTTTGTTTCAACTATTTAATGCTCATATTTAAATTCTATCATATGTATCAAATATAATTAAAAATTAGCCACTTTTGGTCCAATGATAAAAAAAAAAAATCCTCTATCGATTCTTCTCTTGCCCGCCTCATGCCCCGGAAAAATTCATGCTCCGTTCAGTTCGTGAACGTCAAAATCATGTTAGATTGTCATCCCTAACTTCATGACACGTGTTAGTTGAACTTATTCTTTGTAACATTTAAAAAAATTATATTCCTTCAAACTTATTTGATCATGTAATTTTTTTTATAAAAATAAAGAATTTGAATCTAAAGATAATAAAATTAGGTGACATACCCCAATTGTATTCTATTGACATTGTGTCATGGTATCAACTTAATTAACACTTAGCCACATTTGGTCCAATGACATTCAATTCACCAAATGGTCCAAATATTTTATTTAATTATGTAAATTTCATACTAAATAGTAAATACAAATTATCTTCTTCTATATTTATTTTATTAACGATGACAGTTACACTTTTTATTTTTATTAGCTTCCATTAATTACATTGTACTTTTGGTATGGTTATTCATTAACACATTCCAATATTGATACTAGAACGTACAAGGATAAAATTTAAAAGTTGGTATTACAAGTACACACATACCTATAACGCACATGTGTCCAATGTTTTAGATATGATTTGAATATGAAATCTCATATATGATCACGAACACTTATACAGCTCAACCAATGACCGTTTGTAAGCTCTATATATCCAATATCTCCATATTAAGTTATTAATTTTACGATAGGAGAATTTAATTGATTTATATCATACGTTTCGTTCTCACCTATTTATTATTAATTGTACAATCTAATTGTGAACATGTCTGAATGAACCAATATGCTCAACAATACTTGCGTTGCAAACTATAGTTTATGCCAAAAAAATAACTGATAAATTGTCATTTTAAATTGAAAGACGACAATGTCATATGCCATATTGAATTATATATATATAATTTAATTTGATAGTTGACTAACTATTAATAATAAAAAGTTGGTTAAGATTAGGTGAACTTTTTATATTTTTCATAACATTAAAATGTTTATATTTCTCAAAACATCAACTAAAAACTTTTAAGAAATGAATAATTTGAATTTAAGATAATGACATTAGGTGATTTAGCCTATAAATCGTTATCAAGGAAAGAAAATTTGGTGTGAGTAGACCAACGATATTTGGCAAATGGAGCACAAATCTAGGCACTCACTTAGACAATTATGTTCACAAACTTAATGTGCCCAAGAGACATGGTTAGGTTTATCTTTATTCCTGTTGCACCAACATGCTGCCTTAATTTTGTGAACATGCTCTTGCTTTCTACCAAAAGTCTTCCCTCATTGACATTCATATGGACAACTCTTCAAAATTGTCCCTTACACTAATTAACTATCAACTTTCTTTCGTCATTAATCTAAAATCATCTTAATTGGGACCGACAACTTAAATCATGATTTGTGACACGGCACGGAAACGTTCAAATTTTTATTTATAAAAAAGGGCTCAACATTATCCGATCTATGTTAGGTTCGAGTTGACTAACTCAACTCGTTTAATAGTCGGGTCATGTTTGCGTCGAACTCATTTAGCCCGTTTAATTAATCGGGTCATCAACGGATTGTGTAATGATCCACTAATTTAAGGATAAACATGCAAATTTTTAAACTTTTCGTGTAACTCATATAAGTTAAACGATTCAAATATATCGGGTCGTGTTATGTCAATATCAAAGCCATTTATTTAAACGTATCAGGTCGAGTTTGTGTAATTTTGAACCCTAATGTTTAGATATATTAATTGTGTCAATCCGGTCTAAACTATTCTTATCGTGTTATTCAAACCGTTTAATAAACGACTCAAATTTAGATTGATCTGTTTGACAAAATATTATACTCTCGACATAATCCGTGAACACGAACTGCCACCGTCATACTTAATTATAAGTCTCTCTAGACTAGGACCCAACTACGAAAGCAAAATCACATAGGCGAATGGAAATTTCTTGTAGACAGAAACCCCAAATTTAGGCCAATAAATGCATTTGCTATACCATATTTGATAAACTGACAAAACCATATATACTATACAGCCCTCACTCTGCTTGCTTGGCAGCTTTTTTTTCCTCATCATTTAAAGGGCAAAATGAGGAATACAAAATATAAAAATAAATAAATAAACAATAAATAAAGCTTTGAGTTTTGCAAGTAAAGGTGCTTCATATCCTGCAGGCTTTCTTGGTTGGATTATTTTGGTCATTTTCGAAAACTCCATATCTTGTTAAGTGATTGCATATTCTACTTTGTCCTTTTTTTTTTCTTTCTCTTTTTGATTTTGTCATCATTTTTATTTATTTTTTTCTTTTCAATTTGCAATGAATTGGGATGGTTCTTTTCTCCCTATATTTTGTATGAGCAACCTCACATGGAAGAGGCATTATTCAAGGAGAATTTCAGATCTTCCTTGAAACATTCAATTGGATTGCACACTACACTCAAATCATCACAATACATCATGTTTGGGATTAGATTATCCACTAGCTCAACCCTACTAATTATCATAATTTGCACAATCTTTTTTCTATTATCTTAACCATGGGGCATTCAAAAGATTAAAGCGATATCAGATTTTTAAACCATATTCATTTGAGCAGAGCAGGACCACAATGACGGAAAAGCTTTTTCTATCAAGTTATAACGCAATTGCATTTTTTGTTACTTGAAATACAAGACTTTAAGTTAAAATATACAATTTCTCTCAGTTGACACACACTTGACAATTGCATACTCATTCTCAGTGTGTTACACTTTATTAGTTCAATGTATATTGTTTACTCTCAAGTTGTTTTTTTTTCTTTTGTGTACATAGATTGGTGTTATTTTCACTTTATGAGCATGTCAAAGAATTTACAAGCCAAAATTGAGGTATCATCACAATAGGGCCATTTTTATGTTTACTCCACTTTATTTGCTACATAAGGGCCTATTTGATAGGACTCCACCTAGCTAGTGAGTAGAGTGAGTAGTGACTATAGCTTTTGTTTTGGGCTATCCAAGCACTAGCTATCCATCCAACCCCCCCACAAAACCCTCCTATCCCCTCCTTTCCCCATCATGGCATTGGCTTGGCATGAATTATGTAAATTTTCATTAATCACTTAAAAAGGATTGGTTTTTATTGTGGTTCAAGTAGTAACAAGATTGCAACACTACATGTGTATGATTTGATGGGGATAGAACAAGAGTTTACTCAAGAGAGGAACAATGTATTGAGTCATTATTAACTCAAAATTGACAATACAATTATTTTAAATTTACTTTATCGATTTGAAATTCGATTCAACCCTAAATAAAGCCAAACAACATGAAAATTAATAAGAGAATTGTAGGACATAGGTTTGCCCGGTGTCCTTGTCGGCATGCATTTTCTCTTCCTTTTTATTTTATTTATCAAATCTATGAATACAAGTTGTGTGAAAGGAATTAGTTTGTCCAATTTGTAGGGTGGGAAAGTTGTGATGAGTACTAGTGATAGATGAGAGATGAAAGTGTCTTTTGTAGATGATGGATTAGCTTTATAAGGTGAAATGAGACAAGTTTTGTCACAAAACTCAAACACATATTGAATTGTTGTGGAATAGTAGTGGAGGTGTTGTTTTGTGTGTGAGGTGGAGGATTGTGTGTTAAAATTGTAGGAGGTGAGAAGGGACCCAAGAGCAAGAGCAAGAGCAAGAGATGGGGCACATGGCCCAAACATGTCTTGGGAGTATTAGGACAAGATTGGGGTGAAGGGTGGGTTTGGGTGGGCACCATTGTTGGGTCAACTAGAGAGCATATTTCCCTACCAAAAGCACAGAAAGAAACCCTAAAATAGACAGCCTTGTTCCCATGTGCTCCTCCTTTAAGTGCAACATTACAAAATAACAAACCCCTTTTCTCTTCTCCTTCCTCCTCGATCTCTAAATCCTCCATTTCTCCTTTCGGGAGCAACCTCCGAACACACCAACAACGACAACAACAAGATATCAGGGCTTCGCTGGAACTCATTACGCTCCCTTTCCCGTTATTTCCACCCTTCTCTCAAAACAACAATTTCATACGTCGTCAACAATTCATCATAACTGTCGACGATTTATATACATGCATCAGCAGACAACAATAAACTGTTTTTAAGATTGACAACGCGCTTTAACTTTAATATAAATAAAATATTGTCGAGTTGACTATGTATACAACATATCCAATAATATGTGGGATGTATGTTCCACGATGTGAGATAAAATTGTATGTATGTATTCTATGCATATGCATAGGGAAGAAACCAAAAGTTGACCTCTAGATAACAAGTACTCCTGTATAAACTAGATAGATATGGGGCAATTGTTCCTTGTCACGTCCTTTTCTTTCAATTATAAGATAAAAGAAACATGCATCTCATTATTTGAATACATGTGGTTTTGGGTTCCAATTATTTTACTTATTTATTTATTTGTAAACTTTGATTTTACAATTCTCCTCTGGATGATTCATACATAAATATGGAATAAATAAATAAAAATTCCATTATTGTCTCTCCCACATTTATGTTGAGGGGCAGGGAGAGATTGGAGTTGAAGAAAAAGATAATAAAAATTATATGCTAGATGATGCCAATAAGTGTGAATATTTATAACACACATTCTGGAATATGCAAAAATTAATTTTCTTAAGAGACAAAATCCTATTATTATGTACGGGAAGATACTAATTTAGAGATATTTATTGAATGCGAATAAATATATGTTCACCTCCTATTATAATAATAATAATAATAATTTAGAGATATTTAAAGGTTTGCTTCGTGAAAATTGGAGTGTTGTTGTTTCCTACAATTATCGGGAGAGAAATAGAGTCGCGGATCTTTGGCTAATATGAGATTCTCCTTTGAGATGAGATTGGTTATGTTTCGTGATATGCCTCCGAGTTTGGCCGAGCTGGTCCGTATGAATTTGATAGGGGTTTCGTTTCTCCGAGTTGTTTCGATGCAGTTTTTTTGTCTTTCTTTTGTTTACCAAAAATAAAATAAAATAATAATAATGAATTACTTGTACTTTTATTATGACATTCGAGATCGATTAATAAAAGATACCGTTTGCTTATAAAAAAAAATAATAATGGTTTAAAGATAATAGAAAAACACACCTCATTGTGTTGTCCTCCAAGCAAGTCTAATCAAAGTGACAAGAATATCCCCCACAAAATAGTTTGAAGATGATATATAATAGCTACTGCTACTCTACTCTTGCTCGAATCTCCTTTTTTTTGGCCATACAAATAGATCTTCACAATTTCTTTATTAAAATATTGCATTTATATTCATATGGAGTTAAAATATGGAACATGAAAATATGCAGCAATCAATTTTTTTTTTTTTTGTAATTTTTACAAAATACTACATAAGTATTTCTCAACTTAATGTTTTATTTATGTGTCTTAATTAAAATTTGTGAAACAAAATTAAGAGATGTCATTTCACCAAAGTTAATAATATGAAGCTTCCTAAAATATATAGCTCATTATCTTATTCAGATACTTATAGCTACTCATTAAAATAGCTATTGCTATATAAATATAGACAACTTATCTTATATGCAATCATACAGTGACATGAAGTAGTTAAAAGATCAAAAGTTATTCTCTCATTTTTATATTCTTCTCATTCATCTTTCTTCACATATGTTCTCTCTTCACTAACAATTGTAATTTATTTAATTTGATGTATATTCTCAAATATTTTAGATATGCTTTGCACTCAATCACAAGACTTATATTAGTAACTATAAATTTAGCAACCGCAAGGCCTACAATTCTCAATGTCCAAAAATCATTTGAATATTTTGTGATGGTTGCTTTGTTGACTTGTTGTTCACTTCACACAAAATGAAATATCTCAGTTTTCAAGCTATTCTCATACTACTTCTTAAACTAATTGGATATTAAATCTACATGCAAGTTCAATGTGAGTTCTTGGATATTATTTCTCTATTTTCTTAGAACATCGATTCATGGTAACTCACCCGATTCAGAGATCTAAAACTAGGCCAATGCCCGTGGGCTTGAGCTCTACTCCAAAATCGAGTGTACTTATCTCCAAACTCGAGTGAACTCATATTTAAGAAAGAGTGGGCTCAAGTGACCCAATCCCCAACTAGGTCCATGAAAGGGGCATCATGATCATTGAGCTTTTTGAGCCTCTTAAGTCAACTCAAGGCGACTCGTTTAAGTTAGAAGAATAAATTAGACCTACGCTCGTGAAAGATGTCTTGCCCATGTGGAGAACTTAGTCTTCTTCGTCCGAGTGGGGACCTCAACTTAGCCCGCATCTTGGAGATAATCCACGGTCGTGGTCTCATGGAGTAGATTAGTTTAATCTAGTCAACTCTGTGAATCCGCTACGACAATTTACCTTCACTTAATGAGTTGCACCATCTAAATCAAACATACTTAGTACATGTAATGTATTGTGATTTGGTTAAGTCACCAATGAAATGATTGATGTGTCACAATCTATTAATTAACAAATCATTTCAATTAATACTTTAGACATACAACAAAACTCTTTAATATAATAGTAAATTTCAGTTCACATAAATTACATGTAATAAATTCAATACTAATATGACAAATGACATTTAATATAATAGTTGACTTTCAGTTCTCATCAGTTACATATAATAAATTCATTACTCATATGACAAACAACATTGAACATAATAGTAGGTTTTTTTTTTTTTCATTTTTTCATCATGAATTTGTTAATGAATGCTTATTTTGATTCCCCGTTATCATAAGTTACATGTAGTAAATTCATTAATATTACTATTTTAATAAAATTTTGATCTGCTCAACTGTGAGTTTATGTTAAATTTGAAAAATTCATATAATCATTTCATATGTTCTTAAATTGTACTCTCAATTTATTTTTGAGTGCTTACAATCCTTTCGTATGAAAAAAACACAAGAATTAAATTCAAATCATAAAAGATCGAAAATACGTTACGAACTGCAAAATTAAGTAAATTGCATAAAAAAATAATAGGAGTAAAATAGACAAATCCTAAACTGAAAAGACAAAAAGGTCACATTGTGTTGATTAGGATCTAAGAGGGCACATTGTCATAATAGAATGTCCTATTTCCACATTATAGATGGATAGATTAAAATTTGTTAAGAATAAAGTACCAAATTAGAATGTTAGTTGGTATATATTACAAAATAAAATACATAAATAAATAAAAATAAATAGAAGGGCAAAATGGTCCAAAAAATAACACCTCATTCGTTGACCCTCAAGAAATCCAATGGCGGCCCCTACGGCGTTGGCCTTGCCCACTTATATTTCTTCATTCATGACTTTGCCTTTGCCTTTGCTTCCATTTCCATATCTCCCTCTATTTCTCACCAAGTAGCGTTTCTCTTTTTCAAATCCAAAGAAAAACAAATCGATTATTTTTTTAAAAAAGAAAAAAAAGAAAAAAACCGTTTTGTTTCTCTCTTTCCTCCGTGTTTTTGTAATAAAAAGCCAACACAACACAACACACCTCGCTAGCTCTCCTACTACCTCCTCTCCTTGCGCTCTCTCTTCTCCTTTTCCGTTACGCAACCAATATATACATACATATATATCTATATATATTGCCATCTCTATCTCTTTGCTTTCATCAACCGGAGATGGTGGAAGCGGTTGCTGTTGCTGCTACTGCCGCGCAGATTTTGATTGACGATTACGATCATTTCGATTACTACAGCCGCGGCGGCGATAGCGGCGGCTGGTTCAGTTTCCTGAGTTTTAAGATGGTGGTGATGTGTGTTGCGGTGGCGGTGATGGTGATGAAGGCCGGAGTGTTGGTGTGGTGGCGGCCGAGGAAAATCGAGCACCATTTCTACAAGCAGGGGATCAGGGGACCGCCGTACCGGCTGTTCATCGGAAATGTGAAGGAGCTGGTGGCGATGATGCTCAAGGCTTCGTCGCAGCCGATGCCGACCTTCTCGCACAACATCCTCCCCAGAGTCCTCTCCTTCTACCACCACTGGAAGAAAATCTACGGTAATTTGATTTTGTTTTTGGTTTTGGTTTTGGTTTTGGTTTTGTCAATGAATCGATCGATTAATGATGAATCATGATCATACTGGTAATCATTGAAGGAGTTGGATCATGGATAGTAAATAGATGAGTGCCATCTCTGCGCTTCTGTTATCATTGTTTGCCTTATTATCATTTTTTTGGCTCAGACCTCTCTCTGCTCTGCTTCTCTCTGAGGTACAACACTCCTTTTTTAAGAAACTTTTTCAGCCTTTTTATTTATTTTTTCTGAGACCTCACAGACAGATGCTTCAATGATGTTCTTTCCAGTACTTGTTGAACCAACTCTCTCTTTTTTTTCTTTTTTTTTTAAACACTTTTTATCATTTTTGTTGGTTAATTGTTTCCTTCTTGTCCTTCCTTTCCCTCCAACAGGGGATTCGAGAAATTAAAGCTGTTGTTATCTTAGCATTTTGTTTCAAAGAGCAAAACGGTGTAAAATTTTCCACTTTCCCAAACAAAGATGCCATGATTTTAGACACAAAACACGTCTTTCTTGCTTTTGTTGATGTGGATATGTCATTTTTTTCTCTCTTTATAAAATCTTTTTATTATTATTATTATTATTGTTTTAAAACTAGAAAAACAAAGAGTGATATATATGTGCTCATTATTAGAATTAGTTTTGGGGTTGAGTGAGTGAGTGAGTTTTGAGAGTTGTCTACTTCCAAATCCTATCTCTTCTCTGTCTTTGCTTTGGATTGGGCCTCCTCTGCTCTTCTCTTGTCTTCTGCTATTGCTATTGCTAGTTTTTGTGTAGACCCTCCCCTCCCTACTCTATCCTCCATAACTACTTTCTACTTTACCACCTTCTCTTTTTCAATTCTATGCTCAATCTTCTTGCAACTTGCTTCTTCTCCATCTTTTTTTAATGAACTGTTTTGTAAAATTTGAGGGGATGATTTAGCTAACAAAATGTTATAAATGCAAATGTAGGTGCAACATTCCTTGTGTGGTTTGGACCCACGGTGCGGCTGACCGTAGCGGATCCGGAGCTCATTCGGGAAATCTTCACCTCCAAGTCTGAGTTCTACGAGAAAAATGAGGCTCCTCCTCTGGTCAAGCAGCTTGAAGGCGATGGCCTCCTCAGCCTCAAAGGTGAAAAATGGGCTCATCACCGCAAAATCATCACTCCAACCTTTCATATGGAGAATCTTAAGGTAGTTAATTCACTTCATTTTTATCATCTCCATCGCAGATATTTGTTGGTGAATTTTTGACTAATTAATTGTGAATTAATTATGATCAACGTAGCTCTTGGTTCCGGTGGTCGGAAAGAGCGTGGTGGACATGTTGGAGAAGCTGTCGGAAACAATGTCAGAGTCCGGCGAGGTTGAAATTGAAGTATCGGAATGGTTCCAGACGCTCACGGAGGACGTCATTACCAGAACAGCTTTCGGCACCAGCTACGACGAAGGCTTGGCCATTTTCCGGTTACAATCGCAGCAAATGCTGCTCGCCGCCGAAGCTTTTCAAAAAGTTTTCATTCCCGGCTACAGGTATATACACTTAATTTCATTTACAGATTTCGTAATAAAATTGTTGTAGCAAATGGAGAAATTGAATGTTTGAATTGCAGATTTCTTCCGACGAGGATGAACAGGGATTCGTGGAAACTGGACAAGGAGATCAGGAAATCGCTAGTGAAGCTGATCGATCGGCGCCGGAATGAGAGCCCGGCGGTGAGTACAGCGGCGGAGAAGAGGAGTCCGAAGGACTTGGTGGGGCTGATGATTCAGGCGTCGAGGTCGTCAACGTCAACATCATCAACCTCAACGACGTCGTCTTCGGTGTCATCATCATCGTCGTCAAAAAACATAACGGTACATGACATAGTGGAGGAGTGCAAGAGCTTCTTCTTCGCCGGGAAGCAGACCACATCCAATTTGATGACGTGGACAACGGTCCTGCTGGCAATGCACCCGCAGTGGCAGGTACAAGCACGTGACGAGGTGCTGAGGGTGTGTGGATCACGTGACTTACCCACCAAGGATGATGTTCTCAAGCTTAAGACGGTAAATATAATAACAAAAAAAAGCTTCTCCTCCTCCTTCTTCTTCAAAAAAAAAAAAAGAAAAAAAAAAATCATGTTTTTGTCTCTTTCTTTCACTCATCCAACACAGCACAACACCCTTTGTTTCCTCAGAATAACCAAAACTGCCACCTTTTGCTTTTTGTCACTCGTTTTCACACACAAGGACAAACATGTCTTTTCACAAAGGGCATTTGCGTACTTACAAAAATATAATTCTAATGGGTTTTGACCTGGTGTTGCGCAGCTGAACATGATCCTCAACGAGTCCCTGCGGCTGTACCCTCCGATCATAGCGACGATCAGACGGGCAAAAGCTGACGTGGAGCTAGGAGGGTACAAGATCCCAGGTGGGACCGAGCTCCTGATTCCGATCCTGGCCGTTCATCACGATCAGGCGATATGGGGCAACGACGCGAACGAGTTCAACCCGGGGCGATTCGCCGACGGAGTCGCACGCGCCGCCAAGCACCCGATGGCGTTTATTCCGTTCGGGCTCGGCGTACGAACGTGTATAGGGCAGAATCTGGCGATTTTGCAGGCCAAGCTGGCGCTGGCGATCATACTCCAGCGCTTCACGTTCCGGCTGTCGCCGAGTTACCAGCACGCGCCGACGGTTCTGATGCTGCTCTACCCACAGTACGGCGCGCCGGTCATCTTTAAACGCTTGCCTCAAGATCCTGTGGACCCTACTCCGCCCCAAAATCAAGATCGTGGGTCCAGTTAGTTTCTTTGTTCATTCGTATAGGTAGTACCGTGTGAGCGAGCTTGTGTGTATGTACTACAGTAGTAGAGCCAAAAATGATAGGCCCGACCCGAAAACTCCATTGTTGGCTGCTTTCAAAAAGAAGAAAAGTTTATATAGGAAATCGCAAGAACCCAAAAAAAATGAAAAAGAGAAGAGTTGCTAGAAACAATTATTACAATTTCCAAATGGGTATTGAGTAAATGAGCTTTGGTATCCTACTGACCCGACCCGAAATCTGGTGGATAGAGATTTTTTTACCAAAAGAAATGTGGGGGGAAATGTCTGTCCATGTGGCATTGGCATGTGATGTGTGTTTTCTTAAATGGAGTGTTTTTAACCTGAGGCTTGCTGTTAGTGGTTAGATTTGAAGGAGGGATGGATAATGGATGTATTTAAATGGTGATTAGGCTAACATCTTTTTTGAATTTTGTATCTGGAATGAACATTGTATGTAACTAATTTGATTTAATGTATATTCTTGCATCGTGGTTGTTTCACAATGTTATTTTGTGTTTTCCATTTTTAGTTGTATTTTTCACAGTATTCGAGTATCCTAACTTATTATTGAAAACGACTCAAAATCTAAGTATCTTTGCCTAAAAAAATAAGTGAAATATAAAATAAGACCCGCTCCTAATTATCCTAGTTCTCTTTGGAAGAAAACTCAAGCTCAAGTAAATCTCAGCCTAGAGTATTTGGAAGTCATTTAAGATCAAGTGACGACAATCATCTCAACTATCATTTTCCAACACTTTTAGCCGTAGGGAAACTCCCTTAGTGCCTAGAAGTTCATCTTAACCATTGCTAGGGCGAAAGAAAGGGTTAGCTTAAACATGGTATTGTAACATCTCAAGATGCTTCATCATGTCCTAGGCCGATTCACGAGCACTTCTTGAAAAACTTTTCTTTTGTAAGAAAAGTCGTCGAACACCAATCTGACCCCATCCAAATGAAGCAAAAAAGCAATTAGCCACTCTCTAACTTTGTGGAGCATTTTAAGAGAGTTGTCCACGAGTAGTCACAGATAAGACTATCACCACGACATTGTAGGAAGAACTTTTGTGGACAAAATGACAACACTCTTTAGTGTCAATCTATCTCAAGTTAAAGAGGAGCATCAACTACTATTAAAAAAATGTGTTTACCTAAATCGAATTCAGATTAACAATGACCATTCACCCCAAAAAAAATCTTATTATTTCTTATTACCATATATTTTTACCTGTTTTGTTTTCTATTAATTAAATATGGGACTTGATTCGAAATACAAGCAAGTTGGACGGCTGGATGCGCAATTTTCGAAATCAAGTTCAAATGAGAATTCCAAACTTCACCTGCATAGTGCCAAAGTTGCTGCAAGCCTTGCACAAAGGGCTAAACCTGCGGTTCTTTTCGGTTTACTGAAAAAACATAATGGAAATTAAAATTCAAAAAAAAAAAAACATATGCACATGCATTTTGTTTTTCTTCCTTAAATTGACAATGAAGTCTCTCACCAGACTGAGTTTATGTTTCTATTTAGCAAAATATGCACAATTTAAAGGGCCATAGTAGAATGTGTGAACATATTCCTGTCCTTGATTTTTGTTTGTCACGGAAACAAACAGCACCAGAATCGGGAACGAACCCATTTTTCAATAACATGTTGATGAAGCTAATTAATTACTGATTTCTAGTAAATTAACAAAGAGAAGCTTCCTTCCTGCAACTATCTGTTTTTCGAAAACAGGAACAAAAAAAGACAGAATTAGAAACTTGAATTGCGTAGTGGTGGTTGCTTTGCTACACAACCCAATAACACTCCACAAACACAAGCAAAGCAATCCCATTTGTTTATCACAAAAATCATATTTGGGCAGCACAGCACAGCAGAGATAGATCATGAGACCAGTGAAGCTACATAGCTTTTACTTCTATGTGTTTTAGTACAAGAATTAAAAGCAACAACAACATGAGTTGCTGTGCCCAATGCATTCCTTGTTTTCTTTTCAAGCAAACCCACTCAATGCTCATGCATAAACTGAGACACTCTCAATGTGATCCACCATGCAACACTATATTATTTATCACTAATATTCTCCTTTATAGGTCTTTGTAAATACTAACAACAAGTAATAAGATTCATAAAAGAAGATGTAAACACACTCTTGGAGAGAGAAATGAGCGCTTGCGTTCCATCCTCACTCAACACACACCCACGGGGAGAAGGATGAGCTTATATATAACTTATTCTTGAATAGGGAATAGTCTGGATATGGTAAAACGGGTTAAATGTGTCAGCCGCTAATTTGCAGGTCCGCTTAATTAGGAACCCCATAGTTTAGACCGAAAAAAGATATAAACAAATGAAGTTCTTTTTAGTAGAAAATTTAGTTATTGTTTTACAAAACATTGTGCTTCTGCTTTTTGGGATCTTCTCATGCTCTCTTAAGGAAGCTTTTAGTTACTATGATGGTCCCCAGAAAGCATTTCTCTTCACTTCCCTTCAAGACTTGAACCTCTAAGCAGTACTGTTTTGGTGTTTTTAGCTTTTATTAAAAAGGAATCAAAGCATGCCATGCCATATCAATCCATGTGATCTCCATTTCTATATCCTCACCTAATTTTCATTTTTCAATTCCCAAAACCATATCTTTGGTTATATATATAAATTAATGACACAGTACCATTGTACATAATTAATCACAATTACAAACCTGTTTATTCTTCGTTATCACGACACTAATCTCAAATTACGTGCTGTGCTGTGCTACGCTAGCCTACTATACTGTATATTTTAATAATAGTTTAAATTATTGCAACGTTCATCATGATCCTTCTAACCTGTTTCTCCCTATTTATTCACGTAATATGTACGTGATAGGCCTCTTTTGATTAACTGTAACCCGTGTCTTAATATTAATTAGCGCCTTTTCCTCTTCTTTAATCTATACTAACTATAATTGGAGACTTGTGTTTATATATGTGTGTTTTGTCCTATAAGCATGCTTTGACATGAACATCTAGGCAAATGTCCCCCCAACCTTACTAGACAACAAAATTAACATTCCAGTGGGGACCCATCTGAAAAGTTCGAGCTATATGCTACAGTACCCAAAAAAATATACATATATAACCTTGTGAATAAAAAATATTAACAAATAAGGTAGCTCAGTGATCTTCCTCCCTCATGCATGGATAATGCTTCATTTATTCTTTTTTCTATTCTCATGCAAATTTTATATTTATCAATGTGGGGATTTGATTAGGTAATATGATCATTAACAAAACAATAACAATTAGCAACATGTAAAAAATATACTCATGTATATAATTAACATGACTCATGACCCCAAGTTGCATGTGAATGTCTGGTTCCAAGTACGTGCCAAAGAACCCAGCTTTCAGTTTTATTCATAGACATTGCAGCATCTACTATATTAAATGAGAAAATAAGATTATGATTGATAACAAATAAATGATATGAAAAAAGACAACTAGCTAGATTTTATTAGTTGTATGATGGTACCAAATAATTAATTTAGTATAATAAATGTCTCCTAATGCCAAAGAAATCAAGCTGGCTTTCATGTCTGCCCTTTTGGCTATAATGTGAGATGCTGTAATGAGAGAAAATGGTGGGTCTATCATTTCACAGACAAAGAAAGCTAGCAATAACAGGTTTGGTCAATGAGGGCTCCTTTTGGATGATTGGCAAGAACAAAATTTCAATATGCTTTGGCACTTCTCTATTAGCTACTAGTAATAGCTTTTCAGTTTTGTCTTTGTGAATCAATGAATAATGTGATCTCTATAATATCTCACTCTGAGTACTCACTCTGAACTCTGATCAAAGCCCTTCTCTGCCATATCATATCATTACTTATCTATCTTTTTCCCCCCTTTTTTTCATCACTCTTTCTTGAAAGGTCAGCTAAAACAATCGCTAGTGTTCAGCACTGCACAGTGCAGATTCTGCAGTGTAAGCTCTCTGTTAAAGGGAATGAGGACTGTCTGATCTTAATGAAATGACCCACAAGTGATAAATCCAAGTACAGTCAGATCCCAAGATATATCATCATATATGTGATTGTGATCTGATCTGATCTCTAGCTCTCATCCACACACCAAGATTTCAATATTTGGATTAGAGGCTCCTCCAACCAATACTGACCCAAATAATTAAACTAAAAACCTGAAAGCATTAATGCCATTGCCAGCTCTAATGCTGTGGCCTGTGTGTGTGTATAGTATGTTCTATGTATCAAAATTATTTATTTTGAATAGTAATCTATAATATGAGTATATTAAAAGGGAGGCTAATATCAATATCAGTATCAATATCAAAAAGCAACTATATGCAAGCAAAAATCTCTTTCATTTGCATAATTGTTAGTTACCACTTTGATGAATTTGTTCTCTTCCAAAAACTGGAACTTTCATTGGTCTAATCAAATGTTGGTCCCCATCTATTCTATTACAGACTCCTATGTCAACATATGGCGTGCTTGAGTTGTGGATTCATGACTTGACTGCACTACCCTTTCACTTTCCAATATTATGAATATTACTACCATTAGACATATACTTTTCATTTTAGCCTAACAAAACCAATCATTTTGATTATTTAAAGAGATTAGAAATTAAATTTTGTATGCCATAAGTTTCCTAGACAAAGAAACCAAAAAAGAGAGAGGAAAAAGTAAAGAGTGAAGGTAACATTGCCACATGCAAGTAAAATGACACATAGGAGGAGAAGTGGTTGAAAATAGATACTCCAAATTATGAGAATAATATGTTGAAATAAAATAAGGGAGGAGGGGTATAATGATACAAAACATCTCTCTCATTCATTCAGTTAGTGTCTAGGAGAGGCAAGATCACATGGGAGCACCAATGATGAACAGATGCAAATGAGACAATGGCAGAGGATTTGGTGGAGCCACTTAAATGCATTAGCAATATATTACACACTTATTTGTACCCTTCTCATCCATCACTTCTCTCCCTATCTCCATCTCTATCTCTATTTTTTTAAAAATTTATCACTTGTTTAATCAATTAAAATTAATTAAATCTAACCAAAAAGAATGACACCATGGAAATGTGTTGTTCATTATGGTGACAAAAGCTGAAAGACACAACTGTGCATTTGCCCTCTTCTTTCATGTTTCCTCCTCAAAGATTGTATTTCAGTAAATTAAAGATTAATGAATTAAAAATACCAAGAAGAATACAGAGATTTGGTGATGAGTTAGGCCAATATTGACTAGACACCATATGGAAATTTGAATACGAGTATTTCAGTTGCCTATCCTCCAAGCATGAAATTTTGCAACCCAACATCGTATCTTAGAGGACTTGACTTAAGAAAAGGAGCTATTAATATCTATCTTTTTGTTTGATCTCATTGCGTGGAGGAGGAGCAACACGCAAAGTTAGGTTGAGAAAGAGGCCAAAGTTGATTTAATGAATGCTGCTAAGGTTGGGGAAACCTCTGGACTCCAGATAGAAGAAAACATGCATCATTTCGTGATAGCTGATGTCTCATAGTCTTTTTGTCTCTCTTTTTTAATTAATAGTATTTTATTTTATTAGCATTTTAGGGAAGGAAGGTTGCAATGTAGAATTGCATGGCAGCCAAGCAGAGCTTAAAAACGAAATCAAATGGACGAAAAGAGAAACATACCAAATGTTGCCGTTTCTCACCTAAAGAGCTCCTTTCCAGCTAGCAAGCTGATGTAACTTGCTTTGCCCTGCCATGCCAGCCAGAGTAGGAAGTTTCATGTTTGCATAGTTGCATGCCCTATCATAGCAAAGAAAAAAAAAAAGTTGGGCCATCAGGAAGATTAATGAGGGAGACCCATTTGGGCCCACAGAATACTGGATTTAGGATTGAGACAGAAGCAAGCAACCTTCACTGATGGGCCTTTACCCATTTGAGAGAGACCCATTTTGCTGGATTCAACTTTCAAGTAAATCCACATATGATAGAGGTTACATGGAATTGAAAACAAGTCAACAACTCAAGCTCAAGCAGTTGGGATCCTGTAAGAATGTAAGATGGGCCTGACATGATTTATCCTTTAATATATACCAAAGAAAATCAGCAAATACATCAATGACTAAAAAATGATTCTCCCTTGTTGTCTCAACATTAGTAAGAATACAAACCAGAACCAGCTGGACTGCAGTTATCATACTCGGAAACTTGTCTTTCATTCCTTGCATATCCTGAAAATTCGTTGGAGTGCCACCACCCTTCCTATGTCGGCACTTGATATCAACGTGTAAATGCAAGTCAAATGGTGACGTTTTTAACAAAGCAAATACACAAGTACTATAGTAAAACCAGTCATATACCAGAGCAGCAGATGTGTCCAAAGGAAATCTATAGAAACATTACTAAAAACATCAGTGTTTTTTCATTAAATGTTTAGAATCATACAGCTGCCAACTAAACTATGTAGCCTTGGATGGCAATATTTTTCAGCTTGCACATCAACAGAAAAATGCATATCTGGTAAAATAAATCAATAAACAAGAAGAATCTGGCTGTACCAGCTTCATAATTTTTTATTTGAACCCCTGAATGTCTGCATTGGATTGACATTTCAGTAAGCATGACACTGCTAAAGCAAGCCTCTCATCTACATGAAAAGCAAAGTGTTCTCTTGCACAATGAAAATTAAGTATAAAAAAATAAGAATAAGCAGACGCATAGCGCGAAATCATGCCTGCTTTCACATGACCAAGATATATTATGCTAGATGAAATGAAAGGAAACAATCACAAATTAAGTGGTTATCACTGATGTACTGGAAACTTACTAGCACATTCCTGACTGCTGAAAGCGATATAATATAACTGTCCAAATACAAATGAAGAAGCAAAATTATCTTATTTTGTACTCCTTAATTCATAATGGATTCATAAATACAATGCTCCCTCAAAAAGAATAAAAGAAAAATCTTTTGGACAAAGAAAATGTAACAAATATAACTTGTTTACATGCAAGAGTTAATTAAGTAAAGTCATTCTAATAAGAGATCAGCTTATAATAGTATGCAAAAATGCCCTTTCTTTTAACCCTGTCCCTTAAGATAGTACCAAGATTAGTAGAGAGTTGTAGTTTTTTTGTAAATAAATAAAATATGATGTTAATTTCGGTGGTATAACATGCTGATAAGGTAAAAATGGAAATAACAGGAAAATCTGGATTTATGCGACAAAAACAGATAACAGATTTCCAACTCTGGCCCATGTTATCTTGAACTTCAAACATTATCAATATTTGGAAACATAAACAGACAAGCAGCTGAAATATCACAGTCAAATTAATGCCAATCCTTCTTGAAGATATGTACGGATGCTATGGCACTTAATTACCACTTTTGCCGATTAGAGACAAATATGGTGCAAATAATTCACGAGAGATCCAGATGAGCGAGACATCATACACAAGCCAGCCAAGTATACCGCAGTTTGATGTCTGCTATTTCTAACATGCTGAGACAAAGATAGAACTATATGGAATGATGTCAGAAACTGAAACTTTCTGTTTCTCCTTTTACTTATCTTCACATAAGAGAAGATGGGCTCCTGGATGAAAGCCATTCCTAAAGCCAAGAAAGAATCAAGGTATCATGAAGAGAAAACACAAAAAAAATCATTTGACTATCACACTACATAGCAACCCAAAATGATTATTTGGCCAACAATTTCAAGCTAGGACATCTCAAATTGATATACAAATTTTAGAAAAAGTTATGAGCAATCTCTTGGGACAAACCAGTAATCAAGAACTACTACTTCAAAGTGTGATTGTCGCCCTTTTTAGAGCAATCTTTGCATCAATATGCAGCTTGATTGGAACTTTTCTAGGGTTGTCAAGTTAATTTCAGCTAGAGCCATCTAAGGAAACCTGATGAAGTTTCTCTTATCATTTTTATGCAACATGGAGAATACTGCCATAAGACATTAGAAATGACTTGCAACTACTATCTACAGGCTAATAACTATGAGAAGACGATGGGAACCCCACGTTTCAGTCTACCATTAATCAGGTTTGGAAGCATTACAGAACTCAGACACAGGCCTAAAAGTGCTTAGTGAGTGAAGCAATAAATAATTTCTAAAAGATCTAGCAACTCTAATCTTGCTACATCTCTTCCTGTTGTTATAGATAATAAGCATTACATTTGAAAAGAATATTGTTGTTTGTTGAACAGAAGGGCATCCTGACTTGGTTTTATGATACGGAAACACTGACTCCAAGAATATTTATGTCTTGTTTCAAGAATGCCATGAAGTACTTGACTCCATCTCAGCAACTATGCAGAAAGTTTAGTATCATAATATTCGTTCCAACATCCATTTACTTGGAAAACTTCCTACCTTATTTTCTTTGTTGTTTACTAAATTTAGCAAGCAAGCAATCCCTACAAGGGTTCTTACTCATTTGACCAGGAATTCTGATGCATCAGAAAACATGCTTAAACCAAACACACCTTCTGATTCTACGTGGTATTTACCCTACTTCTGTAAAGTAAATGTGCTTCAAATGCTTCACAAATGTTGAAAACGGATAAGAAAAATCAAGCCATAAAAGAACATTACTCAATTTAACTATGAAATCTATAATAACAAAAATAAAGTGAGTCCACGTGATAACTTTCTAGCAGATCAACTTTACCACATGCCAGGAAGCAAAAATCATGGATGAGCATAGGTAAAGGTCCGAAAGTAACACCTTTCAAGCATCTAAATATCAGATTATTCCATGACAGCCACAAGATTCTGAGCTCACATCCTTCAGCAGAACAGATATCTAAGATTCACTGGTGCCTTGAGAGAGCAAGCACGTTGCAACCAGTAATAAATCAGCAATACCAGTGGCTCATCACAAGCAATCCTATATTTCCCATTGTCTAGAAGGGTAAGTCTTGATTTGGAAGCAAGGTGTATTTGCCTCCTACTTTGGCCCTGGAAAATGCAGGGTAAGCATCAATAACATCCCCCAACGAATCTGCTTATGCAGCCAAATGGTATTGAGGAAATTGATGATATTCATATCATATGAAAACACATAGCATGGGCCAACTTCATTATACACAAGAGATTCCAAAACTAAGAATCTTACAACTTTACTTTAGTGAAACACTAGTGATATACATGACATAGATACAGGTAAGTCATCAACACAATATCCTCAATCCTCTGGTAAGAAAATAGCATTGATACAAATAGCACGCTAGTTCAGAATCAAAATGCCAAAATCACCTTCATAATAATAAAAAATGCACATTAGATCCACAAATTGCTTGACATGGCAACTCTTAGCAAATTTTATGGTATACTTTCAACCAAATTCACATTCTCGTTGAAAAGAAAAAGAAGATAGTCTAACAATAATCATAACAAAATGCGTAAACGCTACAAAGGAACAAAAAGAAAAAAAAAAGGAAGATAAAGATGAGGAACGTTCATTTCTTTCAAAAGTTGGTAATACATACATTTCTATCTAGACCATTATAGGTTGAATAACCAGAACAAAAGCAACATCTGACCCTGATTCTTACAATGAAGTGAGCTCAATTAAGCAAAAGTTTAACAAATTCTACAGCTAAAAAGAAAATGAATCTATAACCCCCCAAAAAGGTTATTTTGTTTATTGTCAATTAATAGGGATATTCGTTTCAGCAGATAAGTTTTTTAGCTCCATTAAATGTTCATCATTTGATATATGGAGTGAAAGACGAAGGTTTGTCACCAATGCTTCCTGTTCCCAACTTAAGGGTCCTGATGCATGCAATGCCTCTATAGTGCAGCGGTATGCATGCAACTCTAACCTATGGATTTCTGCAGCCAATTCCTCTTTTGTAGGAAGTAGACAATTTCCTTCCTCATACCCCAATTGACAAATAGACTCAGCATCACTTAAATGACCGTCAGTATCTTTCACAGGACCCATAGTTATGTGATGAGATGCCTTATAGGAATTGTTGCTACTGATGCTACAACTACCAACAGAGCATATATCACTATCAGCATCATTAGAGTCTAAGTTTATTGCAAGCGAACAGCCAACAGCATCATTTGGTTTCCTCCTCTCAGCATCCATTTCAGAAAACCCATATATTCTGTCATGCATGTATTTTTCATGCAGCATTTGGCGTGGGGAAGCAACAGCGTCTACCTGTGCACGAAATAAGGATGGATAGGTAGCAACAAGCCGCTGACGCCTACCCTCTTCTTCAACTGCTCTGAATTTCTTAGCAGCTCCGGCACATGCTTCTATTGGAGAATAGCAATAGGGTGACCCTCTCTTCAGAGTTTGCGAGGAAACAATATGGGATTCCTGGAAATCTCCTTTATTTCTAACAAAAGAATAGTCATCTTTTACAAGTGCATTTATTCTTTTACTTGCCTGCTGAACTTGGGAGCTTGAATTATGATTATACTTGAGATTTAAATTTGCATCATCTTTCTCTTCTTCACAACTGCCAGAAACCTGTTTAAAACATTAAAAATAGAAGGAAGTCGATAAATAACTACATAAAGGATATATCATGAGATATTTCTAGGCATGCATTAATTGTTTTGCTTGAAAACTAAGAGATGAGCAATATTATCACTCTATTAGTGCTAATTCAGTTGTGTATTTTCAATTTACATAACAAGAATTTGGATAAACTCCAACCCTGTTTAGCACATAAATGAACGGAAACAGGAACAAGGAAAATAAAACATAATCCACACCAGGAAACCAAAATGGCCACACCAAATTCCAGTAGTTTCACTCAGATAAGTATTTATTGCATAATATAACTTAAATAAAATTACCTTTCCTATCATGACCCACTTGTCATCTTGGTAATACTGCCTCAATCGGAGGTGAGATTTGCTGACTTTGAATTCCTGGGAAGATCCAAGTAGCCTGATTAAAAAATACTTTTTCCCCAACACCTTTGATATTGTTGCCATTTTCCAAGAGTGGTTATCAAACACCTCTACAATGTCACCAGGAATCCAATTCTCACAAACACTGGGTGGAGGTGGACACGGCCTGATGTCCCTCCTAGGCACCCTCTCCACAATTTCCTTGCCATTAGCACCTGCCATTCCCTCATATTTGACCGTGTAGTTGTGGCCATTACCGCAGATTATCTCAGCACGGTGCCAGGAACCTGAGGGTACCTCCCTTTGGCTCAATACTTCCACCTTACTTCCTTTATTATACCGCATGGTTGCTACTATATCACCCCAAATTTCGATGCACAAGATCTGTTGTAGGGAAAAAAAGGAACAAAAATATTAGAAGACAATAACTAAACTGTGTTTGAAGCGAAATCAAAATTTCAGAATATAGCTCGAAGTAAAATATGGAAGGATTGAGAGTAGTCAAATGATTGGAGCCAAGGGGAAAGCTGAAAGCAGGGATAGATCAATCAATTTACACTGTTCAGTTGCATTTACAGATAAATACTCTCTGATCTACAAAACAAAACAAACAAACAAAACTGGAACTCCTAACCTATAGGATTCATAATCTATTGGATCCCATTTACAGAAGAAGAAGAAGAAAAGGGGCATAGGCAGGCTAAGAAGAGCCTCATCAAGTCAAGTGGAGGCATTTGATTGCAAATGTACAGAGCAAACAAATAGAATGACAAATTTGAATCTTGATTTCTTGATACTTTTGCTTTGCCAGCATTTTCCTCTCAACAACAAAACATTAAAGTAAAAATCAATAAAAGCCGCAAGATAATCATATTCACGAGAACATCATAAAACACATCACCAACAGCAGATTTGCTGATCAGACAATTGAATAATACTACACGAACTACAAGCACCGTTTGGCCGCCGAGAAAATGCAGGAAAATGACAAACAGAAATCAGAATCATCAAATGCTAAGCTTTTCACAATCCATTACCGGAGACAAAAACCAATAGATCAACTGAGCCTGATACTACTGTTTCAGTAACTTTGAGTTCTTTATCGTCAAACACAAAATTTAACAGAAAACGTCAAACACTCTTATATCCTTTTTTTTCTTTTTTTCTCATCTCTTTTTTCCACCGCTTTCTAGGAAACCAAACACAAAGTTCCTCAGCACGTAATAAAACGAAACAAAAACAGAAAAATAAAAAATCGCTGCAACACTACTCAATTCAAAGCAATAGAAACACAAACATTGAGAAAAAACAAACGCATAAAATGAATCTGCGATGAAATTGAAGAATCAAAAGGTAAGAGATAGAGAATTGAGTCATTAACTGACCTTCGTCGATTGAGATTGGAGATTCAGATAAAGAGAGAAAACGCTTTGTTGCCAGAATATATCACTATGTTGCGGTTGTTGTTGTGGCTGTGTTTATGTTTTTGTTGTTGCAAGTATATTTTTATTTTTTATATTTTTTCAGAATTTAAAATAGAAAAATAAAAACAAGGAATTTTATATTTGATTAAATTTGTTTTTATTGAAATTAATTAACAACGAATATTGGTATGCTTGCTATGCCAAGTTGACAACTGCCTAAGAATAGCTTGTTGAGTTGGGAATTGGGATTTAACGGTCACGCATTATTGTGTGCAACACATACTCTTCCCTTTTCTCTTCTCTTTCCCTCAATTTTTTGCTTCTTTTTTGCTTTTTTTTTTTTATAAATAAAAAATAATATTTTTTAGTACACTAATGCAAATTACATCGAGTGATTTGATTTTATATATCGCACACTGAAAATTTCGATCAATATCTTTTAGTCATACCACGCTCGAAGGCGACAAAACTCTCCCTACCAAGTATTAACACAACTACATTCTGTTAGGTTCGAACTCGAAATCTTAAGTTAAACTAAAACAATCTCTTATTAGTTGACTCACGCACTTTGGTTATACATCACATTACAGCATGACAATAAAATAATAATAGAATATAATACATTTTATTTTACTTAAATTTTAGTATATTTTTTATGTCCACCATCTCAATTACACTTATATTAGTAATTTTATTTATTATTTTACTTTAGTTTCTTTATTGTCTATTTATAAGTTAGATTTTGCTAGATAATATGTACTACACAATTGCATAATAAATATTTTAGTGTGTTAGGTGTCAATGGTTTAATAGGTAAACCAAACATCAATGAACTAAACACATGATTTTTTTTCTTTTTAAAATTTTCATCTTAGCTAGTAGTATCACTTACCATGATAGACTAAAAAAAGCCTAAATGAGTGAGTTATGAGTACACCTAAAAGAACAATGAACCAATTTGAGTAGTGATTCAATTTTGGAAATTTAAACAATATATATTAACAAATAAACAAACGAACTCATTATAATTGGACACTTCATTTTTGTTGTTTGTTTGTGTATTAATGGCCATATATATATATATATATGCCAAGATAGCAAGTTAAGAATTGTTAAAATATACTATGAAATCTATTATTAGTAACATGCCATTATCATCATTCATCAAGTATGTTTATGTTTTGTTACATTTCCGTTTACGACACCATCCAATCAAGCAGGTTATTTCAATAGACTCTAATTTTTCATATAAGATCTTTCACACTCTCACCAAGTGTACAGAAAAATTTGTCGAATGGGCACATGATCTACAAATTTTCTAGTTTCTACATGCATATAAATATCTTACACTAACAATGTTAAATTTTTGGGGTTAATAAATGCTTACATGACTGACATGGATATTTTTATTGACATAAGTATGGACCAAACGACGATCGGCGTTAACTGTTTTTATATTCGTACAAAATTAATAGTCCATGTATTTGTACATAATTTGACTAAATAAGCTTATTTATACATTCAGTGAAAACTCATGTAAAAACTTTTTACACATGCCTCGTTAGTTTTCATAATAGTTTAACTTATAGGTACTATCTAAGTCTGTTAAAATAAAACACACAGCGGCACTTACCCTAATTTATGGAGAATCTAACTGGATTGAGAAAGTTTAGACTAGAATCACTTATATATATAAGGTGTTCTGAAGTCCATCAATTTATTTTATCTAACTTGACCATTCTGTTGTAATATCATACTATATATATCAAAAAGGGTAAAGTAGTTTAGGATCATTGTCAAGTGACTAATTTATTTATTTATCTACTAAACAAATTGAATGATGTCCAAATTCAGAGTTAAGAAGTTAAAGAAATTTCTGAGGAAAGACCCATAAAGGTCAAAACAATTTTGTTATCCTTTTGTTTGTGTTTAGCAGCCAACCAAGATGACCTTAATGGGTCATATTTGACCAAAAACCCATGAACATGTCAAACCAGACTTCAACTAGGAATTCTTAATCCTTAAACGGTGCCGTTTCATTTGGTAGAAAAAGGCCCTCAAAACACTTCTGCCACGAGATGACCTGTCGTTTTCTACCCTCTACGACTTGTCGACCTTGTATTCACAAATACTGTATACACCATGTCTTGAAATTTTGTTCTGTTTTGTTGCTATTTTCTTGTAACGAGTAATTAAATAAATATTTTCATGCAAAAGCAAAACCAGCCATTGTATCGACCTGCAATTACAGAATTGATAATTTGTTTATTATTATTATTATTTTTTTGGTTGACTAGAGAAACGAAGAACAGCAGCGACCAAAGAAACAAGAAAAGACACCTAACCACTTTGCTTCAACAAACCATCATTACAGCAAATTCTTCAGTATGGTATTTGACTTGGGAAATTGACTAAACTTGAAAGTTAATAGTAGTAAATGTTAATAGTCACTTTAAAAAAAATGTACCAAATATCAAATTTAGTTATGTTCTTTTCTATTTTATTTATAAAATTGTTTGGCTCATGTGAGTTCGCCAATGAAATTATCATAATTTATTATAAATTATGGTTTAGAGTCGTCATATATTTATTAAAGTGACCACGAGTTAAATTTTAAAGTATCTTAATTTTTTTGTATAGTTTGGAGAAATTTCTTTTTCTCATATTCTTTATTCTCAAGTTATTATTACTTTAGTTTTTGTATAACCAAATTTTGTAAATTTAGTCCAGGGCCAAGGTAAAAAAGTAATGATATTTGATCGTCTGAGAATTTTGGTTACTAGAAAATGACCAAAGTACTCTCGTAAATTTCTGTATATATTAATATAAGTGAAACAAGAGTAAATTGAGCCGGGGTGACTCCATCAAAACTCTTCCAATACTAGAATCATATAATTTGTAAGGAGAATGTTTGAGAGTAGTGATGATACATGAAATTTTATAAATAAATTATCTATTATACAGAGGTGGTAAGTGTACCCAAAATAGCATAATTCCGCTATAAATTTGGGACCAAGGTCCCCTACAATGCAAAAATCCATTTTCTAAAAAATGGAGAAATATTTTCACAAGTAAAACATGCCTTCCCAATTCATAGTAAAACAAAATGAATGGAACCAAATGCAGAAAAAGGAAAAGGATATACAAAAAAAAGGTGTGAAGAATGTGAGTTGAGCCTTAATCATCAATATTCGGTACGTCATGAAATCACAAACCGCACTCCAATCTGTTTTTATTTATTTATTTTTTTTATTATTCACACTTTCTGGCCTTTCACTTCATGCCAATTATTCAAAGCTCACATTTCGCTATTGCCAGCTTTTCTTCATTTTGGTGCGTTGCTTGGAAGCAATAAGCAACTCCCTTTAACTCCTCATTAATTTAAACTTAAACAACATGTTCATTACAATGGGAATTAACGATTTAAAAACGACATTCCATTTGCAAGTTGTCCCAAGTAGCCAACAACCTTTTTCCTGTCGTTTTGTTCATAAACTTACAGATTTAAATGTAATTTTGAGGATTTCAATGGAGATTTATGTGATTAGCTAATAATTGATTAATAAAAATTGCCAGGGTGTTGAAGTTTGTTTATAGTCTATCTGTAACTTATTGGATGCAAGTTTGTCCATAGTTTTCTAATCTGATTATGTCCGTTATTTAAAATTAGTTTCAATTGTAATTGTGATAGCGGTTTAAGCGCTTTGAATTTTCTTTGAAGTCTCGGGTTCGAGCCTCCTTACCGATGGCATGAGCTGGGGTTTGGGTCAAAAGTGGATGGTTACCCCGCTGTGTAACTCGACTGATAAAAATAAAACTGCTCCATGATAAAACTATAATCCATTTTGTTTTACATCAATTAACAAATTGATGATAAATCTCCTGCAAATTCCACTAACTTTGATTACGATATGTACGTATTTTTAATGGCACATCTCTTTCAGCCAATTCTAAACTTTATTATCCAGAGGATTACACTCTTCTTCTTCTTTTTATCCAAATTAAAAAGGACAAAAAAAAATTGTATCTATAGTTGGTGGATAATTAGCAACAAGATCACACCAATATGATGAATAATTACAATAGATGAATAGAAAAGAAGCAATATTGGCTTGAGTGAAATGAGCTATAATCATTTGCGCAAAAGGTCTCGAGTTTGAGCTACGAGTAAAACATAGCCTATAGAGATCCTCGGTTATATTTGTTTGATGACAGGATGAGAGGTGATCCAGAGAGTGAAACCGCAAAGAAACAGAACGAGAGGAATAAGGTGAATGGAATTCTCGCCGGACCACTTGCCGTGCAAGCTCATCTCCTTCTTGTTTGCATCAGAATTGGTATGGTACAACGGTAGCAATTCGTCGGGATCTGAGTTCACGACAACCGGTGCCAAGTTGACCATGAACTCCTCGGAGGTTCTGGAGCTGCTAGCTGAACGTTGCATTCCCGAGCCGGACACAACTCTATATGACAGGAAATAGATGACTGATGATGATATGAGAAGGCCTAAAATTAGCAGGTTCTTATAAGAGAGGAGAAGTGGCATCACAGTATGGTTCCATATGCTGGTACCCTGAAATTAAGGACTCACTGGCTCTTTACTTGTGAGTTTAGGAGTTGAAACTCCAATTGGGTTCTAAGAATAGGCATGTGACTGAGACTTAAGAAACAAGCATGTTAAGATACATATTGATCTTCAAAGAGAAATTAAACTCCATCCTTGGGCAAAATTTCCAATGGGTATGCAAGCAAATGCATCCATTGGTGTAGGAATTGACTATTAAGACATTAAATAACTCTAAACTCATGGTGACTTGACTGTCTTGAGAAGTCAAAACCATGTGTCCATGCTGGACATGGCTTCACTTTACCAACAAGTCAAACCCAGCCAACAGTTGACTAATAGAAAGCAGAAAACTTCTTCAAGCTAACCTGCTACTACATTCAAAATCACAAATTCAACTAACCATAGACTGAAAGATGTTGACATGAACAAAAGTGTTGTTGAGAATACGGAAAATATTGGCATGTGATAACAGTCAGTGGCTACTAGAATCATAAACTTGATGCAAAAGCTGAGCATAGACTAATCAGGCAAATGCAATTTTTTCGCATTATACATTTTATACGCACCCCACATTAATAAAAACAGTTAACTTTCTGATATAACATCAGAGCACGGGGAACATAAATGTCATGAGATTTAGAATATT
>JAYMTF010000292.1:0-40967 GCA_036897485.1 Pelargonium nanum
ACTTAACAATTCAAACAAATCTGAAGCCAGAATCGTAACAAGGATTGACACTATTTACCTTTTCTCTTTCAATCGACGGTCAAGATCTTCTTTGTTCTTCGTCGTCGTTGTCGTCTACGAGCGGCAAGATGGCTTCGATCAGCGGTGCTTGGTCTCCGGCGGCTGCTTCACTCGCCGAGCTTCATCTCCACGATGCTTGGTCTCCGGCGACTGCTACGCTCGCCAAGTTTCATCTCCGCGGTGCTTGGTCTTTTAAGCATCTAATTAACGGCGTAAGTAACAGATAGAACTCGGAATAGCATAAGATAGTCAAAAGTTATAAAACTTAATTTAAGGGTGCCAACTGAAATAGAAGCTTATCATAAGGGGTCCATATGTAATTACCCCTTTGATTTATATTGAAATGATAATAAACGAATTAAAAAAACTGTCCATGAGGAAATGCTGTGATTTAATTATTGTTAGTTTATGTTTTGATAAATTAAATATGATATGGACTTATATGCCTATGCTACGATTTTATTAGGTAATTGTTGACTCGGGTCAAATTAGCACATTGGAGAGTGTTGTCTTGTCTACGTGTTATGCCAATTTTTTTAAAAAAGTTTTAGTCTTATGTCCTGTGAGCTTCTTGGATCTGGGAGGTGGAATTGTCGCCTATGCAAGTTAGCACACCGTTAAACGAAAATAAAATATGTGTTCTGAGGGCACCGCTTCATACGTGAGAGTAGGAATGGCTACTGGAAGGCACATGAGATTAAGAGACAAAATTCAAATGTAAATTATGGACCCCTTCTTTAACCATGGAAGGGAGTTTTATGCTCACAACCAAGCTCACCGGATGTTGTTGTGTGGTTGATTGTTGGAGAGCTGCAGTCAACTTTAGGGTCTACTTGGATAACTAAGTTATAGTCTCTCGAGCGCCTGATGAGCTATGAAGTTCCCGCGTACCTTTCAAGCCAAGTAGGGAAGAGTGGTGCCTCTAGGAGCGCATATAGCGTCACAGTGTAACAAGACATGCAGTATTAGAGGTGACATGGCGAGGTGAGGATCTTAGAGGTTATATTTGCGGTGGAGAGTCTTAGAAGTGAACCGGTGAGACGGGGAGACTTAAAGGTGAGACAGTGACGCGAGAGCCTTAGTGATTGTCCAATGATGCAGAGAGACTTAAAGAGACAGTAACCTTGAAGGTGTGAGAGATCTACTGGAGTTAATAACAAAATGTGAAAGAACATACTCTTTACTCTATAATTGATTTCTCTTTGACCACCTTTAATATACAATAATATTGGTTTCTCTATGAATATTTGTCTCTACACAAAAACCACAGCACAGGGATAATTTTTTTATTTCTGCCAAATAGTTGGTCAGAAATTTACTTGTTGCCACATGCAATGTTATGTGCAACTTGGTTCTTGCATTTTATATTCAAAATTTCTTAATCTAACAATAGATTTTGAGACCACAGTTGAAAGTGTATCTCCAATGATTCTCATTTGGTGCGCTATCAAATTATTAATAGAAACCGCTAAAATTCTCCTTAAAGAAAAAATCATTGTCCTGCCCTTACCTATACATGCACACCACAGCTGTTCACCATCTCAATTGCTCTTTATTAGCATCTTCAATCTGCCATACTTCCAGCTCACACAACATACATACATACCCATATGATCCAAGACTTGAGCATAAATTTGGTACAACTAATTCTAAATTTAATCTTGTGAAATCATCAACCTAATACATAAACAATGATTCATTATATTTTGTACATTGCATAAAAAAGAGTAGATACAATCGTGAATTTAAAATGAGTGATCGGAATCTCAGCTAAAAGACAAAATAAATGTCTCCGACGGACGCTCTATACTCACAAATTCATTATAAATTAATATGAGTGTTAATTGATGAAGTTGCATGTCTCCGTTTACAAAAATTTATTGGCAACTGAAAATTCATGTCTGCGATTCTTTTTACTCCATGTTTGAGAAAGAAATATGATTAATTAAAAGGAAAAGAACAATGCACCTACCAACATGGAATGAACTAAAGGAGAAGCAATGAAAGAGAAAACAAATACAAATTATATTGGGTATTGGGTAGCTTTGCATGTGGCGGTGGCCAGATCATCTGTATCCAGTCACTCACTGCATCCAAAATATTTAGTAACCAAACGCATTAAATTTAATGATTTGATTCATGGCACGTGGACACATGTCCAAAACGACAACATGAACCTCCTCGAAGCCCTACAATAACCTGAAAATTTCCAAAGCAGAGGAACCTCACCCATCACCTTCCTTGGTCATAACCGCGTTTGTCAATTCTTTGACCTTTTCAAGATTTATATACGCACAAACCACACCCAAATTCAAGAAACTCTAACGAGTTTACAAATGTTTTCCTTTAGACCCTTTTTTCTTGTGCTCTTCTTCGTCTTCTTGCTCCCATCTCCCACCTTTTCCATCAGATCATTCCCCGGAAAAGTCCCCGCCGGCGATGGCTCGTCACTGCACTTCTTGGAGGCGCCGGAGTACCGGAACGGACCCGACTGTCCTCTCGTGTCCACCAACACTTGTGATCCTCTGCTTGTACACGTTGCAATGACTATTGATTTAGAGTACTTGAGAGGCTCTGTTGCAGCTGTCCACTCTGTTCTCAAGCACTCTTCTTGTCCCGACAACATCTTCTTTCACTTCATCGCCACCAATTCCAGCTCAGACCTTGCTCTAAACACTCTCCAATCCACCTTCCCTTCTCTGAGATTCAAAGTCTATATCTTCCAAGAAAATCTTGTCACCAATCTCATATCATCTTCGATCCGTCAAGCTCTGGAGAATCCATTGAACTACGCAAGAAGCTACTTGGGTGACATGCTTGAGCCTTGCATAAAACGAGTGATTTACCTAGACTCCGATGTGGTCGTGGTCGACGACATTGAGAAGCTCTGGTCAATCTCTCTCACCGGAAAAACAGTCGGAGCTCCGGAGTATTGTCATGTTAATTTCACCAAGTACTTCACGGATGAGTTCTGGTTCGAGCCTGAGTTTTCGAAGGTGTTTGATGGGAAGAGGCCGTGCTATTTCAACACGGGCGTGATGGTGATGGATTTGGCGAGGTGGAGAGAAGGCGATTACACGAGAAAGATCGAGAAATGGATGGAGATACAGAAGGAGAGGAGGATATATGAGCTGGGTTCTCTGCCGCCGTTTTTGTTGGTGTTTGGTGGAGATGTGGAGGCTATTGGCCATGGATGGAACCAGCACGGGCTCGGAGGCGACAATGTGGTGAGTAGCTGCAGGACATTGCATCCAGGTCCGGTGAATTTGCTGCATTGGAGTGGGAAAGGGAAGCCATGGGTGAGGCTTGACAACAAGAGACCATGCCCAGTTGATTATCTATGGGCTCCATATGATCTCTACTACAACCAACAACACAAGGAACAAGAACAGCTCACATACTTTACAAGCATTTTATCATTCATTTGATTCTTCATTCAATTTGTTTCTATGATTCTTTGTGTGCATAACTGTGTAGATATATACAGATTTCACCATTTTTGCAGTATAATTATCAATATTCTCTTTTTTCTCTTCTCTTTAACATTTTCCAGAAAGATTAGACCAAGTTTGGTAACATACGTATTGTATTTTATTGCTAGTAGGCTGTGGCAACACGGCAATATTTGGTCACATTTGTATAATTAATTGAATTATACATCAAAGTCAAGTCAGATGCTGAGTTAATTGAATTACTGGAAATAATAATGATATTGTTTCTAGAACACTTCTAGAATATGAAACCACACTAATGTAATTTGAACCAAACGTTGACAAATTAATGAATTATGTGAACAATGGACCAAATTCATGATTCATTCAATACTAATTTGATACCTGAATTTTGAAATTTAGCTCACCATTATGCTATAGTCAGCAACATGAAGCCTGCAAAATGTAACTGTACAGTATATGAAATTGACTCACCACAGAAACGGAAGGCCATAACAATTAAGCTCTGCAGCCTGAACTTCCTAGTAAGTTGGCACTGTGAGTACTGAAGCTTCGGAGAATACTTCCATTTAAACCTCTGTGCAGAGGGTTTTCGGTTTAGATTGTACAGTGTTTAGTTCTGAAGTGGCTAGTATGGAAAAGAGAGGCTGAACTATATAGAGAAAAAGGAGAGAATTTACATGGTGCCGTTTTATTCTCTTTACAACAATCCAACCACACAACTCAAATGCAATCTGTTCTCCAAACCTCTTAAGTGATGACCAAGTAACATACACCTGGCAGCAGAAAGGAAACTCAGTAAATATTACTTCATACAAGAATAAATTCAAGTTGGCAATTCGGGAAAAAGAATGTGTGAACAATTTGGGTTTGAACACACGGCTTCAGTGTGCTTTCTACTAGGTATGAACCTTAAAAACAAGTACAAAAAGACAATCTTTTCCCTAACTGCAAATCCAAAGTGTAGGTTAAAGTTCTGGGCATTTCCTTTACGAGTACATTTCACGATTGACAGCTAAAAGTTCTTTTGGAGTTAAAATACAACATACAGCTTCAATAATCCACTTGGAACTCTTTTCTAACTTCAATATATGGATGAATGAATGTGCACTCATGTCCACATGCTGGCAAGTAAACTTTTTTTTTTTTTTTTGATAAGCAAAGGCTGCTGGCATGACATTGGTAGCATTACTAGCTTAAACAACACTTAGAACATTACCAATATGAGAAATTTCACAAGAAAGAAAACAAAATACCAACCAGAAGAGCAGCTTCGCTAGGTGATCACGAGAAGTGCCTATGGTGCTGCATAACTCATCAGCACCATGTTGATTATTCCCTGTAACTCCTACGACTGATTCTCCCATATAACCCAAGTTAGCATCATCTTGATAGAATCTTTGCATTATGTTCTGAACGAGTTGATGAATAATCTCGTCCACCTCTACCGATGATGGTCGAGATAGTTCTGTCACCTGTTATCCAAATAGAGTAATATTAGACATGTTACAGATATAAGGGAGGCTTGAAGCATAGTGTTACGTTCAACTTCATATTGGAGTAACATCATATTAAATTGGAGTGATCTTAGAAATTATTACCATATCATTATCTAAGGAGCGTAAATATTCCAACAGATCATTCCTATTTCCTCTTTCATATTCTATTTGCATATTTTCCCGCTTCTGGGCATTCAACTCCTGAAACATCATAAAACTCATCAGCTAATTAAACTGAGAATGTCTTGAGACCATGTCATCTAGATGTGCAGTGAGGCACCATAAGAGTTTTAAATCTACCACACCTTATCACTATCAGTACAAAGATAATACATATAAGACCTGCATAAAATATTGTACTAGCATATGACTGAATATATGAACATGCAATGCGGAGTAGAAAATATTGGATAGGTATTAAATCTCCAGTTCTCATTAGCATAAACTAAGTTGGTTAAGAATTCAAGGTATAGCTATTAAAGGTAAGCACTTCAATTTTAATATGAAGATGCAGTCTACCCCCAAATGATAACGCTTTATAATCTTCATTTTTCCAAAGATGGGAACGTGTACACTCATTTTGGGATGGATGGAGTATTTCTAAATTTGATAATAGCATAGTTAACATGTCAAAACCTTGGTAAATTCATAGTTCACGATTACTCATTGCATACAGAAAAGGAGGTACAGATAGTAGTATAACAAGCTTAATTCAGCAGAAGCAACATGGAACTAGATTATATAGAGTGTAGACTATAATCTTCAATAGACCACAGAACAAAGGGGCAGAAGCAGAACAGATAAAAAACAAAGGCGTAGTTTCCTTCATACAGGCCATCCAATAATACCCCCAGCATATAGATCATTGACAAAAACGCACACAAGAGAGGGGAAACAGAGAAAAGGGATAAATGCCTTAACAGGCTAACAACTGAGAATGGTATATCTAAACTTAGACATCTAGTGAAATGTAGTGTCAAGTTACAAATCTAGTATCTTACTCTTAAAAATCAATTAGCAAAATAAGTTTTTGGCTATCCAGAGTAAGAACCTATCAATACAATGCTACCTAAATGATTTCCAACACAATCAGGGGTAGCTCACCCGATAGGATTGGACCCCGCAACCTCCGCTAGAGAGTGCCAGGCTTGAATCCTTGGGGACAATTCTAGTAAACTCACAATCAAGTATAGAGCTAAATGCAAAAGTACCATTTTTGTGTGTTTGTAATACAAATTTTTCTTCGAGTCTCTCCATTGATAAGTTCAATAGCCCTATCTAATTGAATAGCGCACAATCAAGTAACAGAACAACAGGAGCTCAAATCCTCACCTCCTTCGCTGTAGATAACTCCGTCTGCAACTGTTGAATGTAGTTCAATGCCTGAGGAGGCAAATCCCCCAAAAGCTGAGGTCTTCTCCCAAAATCTTCCAAAGAATCATCAGCAAGACCAACCTCACCTTCCCTATCTTCACTCTCCTTGCACTCAGATGTTGAAACCTCGCCCTTCACTGTAGAATTCAGCTTTCTCGAACTATCGAGAGGCATATCTAAATTCCGCGCCAGCGACATCCGATAATCTGCATTCCACAGCGTATAGCTAACACCAGACAATCAAAATCACGCCCTATTAGCAACTCAATCCAATTCAATTCAATTAACAGGTGATTGAGCAAGGGTTATCCATAATACCCGGTGATGATTGAGGATGCGAGAAGGCGATACAGCGGTTGCTTTGAAGCCCTCACAGTGACGGAGAACTGGTCGGAAGGAAGCAAACCAAACATTGTGGAAACGGTTTGCTTCATGGAGTCCCTGGCGGAACCGGAGACGCCTTGAGAGATAACGGAGGTGTCGAGGGGCTCGATTCGTTTGAGCAGATTGGCAATTACGGAGAATCCACGGTCGAAATTCGACTTCCGAGTCGAAACATAGTCGTCGGAGACACCGCCGCTGAGGCAGCTGACGGTGACGCCGGAGGAAAAGGATTTGGAGCGCCGCCGGTTCGAGGAGGTGGAGAAAAGGGGACGGTAAAAGAAAATTGGCTTGAGTGACAGGTCGGTGACGCGATAGAGAATGAAGGGTCGAGCTGTGGCCGCCATGAAAGAGAGCTCGGTCTCTCAACCGGTGATGGCTTTTTTCGCACGGAAAATCTTTTGAGCTCTTAGCAGATTTAGTTTTGTCTGATTTTTATTTATTTCTTGAAAGTGGTAAATGGTAAGAGTATGCCATCCAAGTTTGTAGTTAATTACGGATTCACCACTCAGTTCAGTACGTACACGAGTCGCTATTTAGTTTATGTTTGTTTGTTACTCAACACAACGTGTTTTGTCCAGTTGAATATCAACTGTTTACGTCTTTATGAACTTGAGTTGAGTCTATGGCAATAAACTAAATAAATTGAGAAATTGTTTTTTTTTTAATGTTGGAGAGTGTGTAGATCCAAATTCAAAGCATATAATGTCACAAGATGATTCAACAAAATTACGACAAAAATCATTCGTAGCATCGCACGTCAACAATATGCAAAAAGATCAGCTGTGATCAATTTATACCACCAGTACAATATCCTCCTTTTTCATTCAAAAACTGGGTATACATACAATATGGCCGACTTCTCTATCAATCAGGAGTTTATTGCATGTAATTTGCATCTAAACTGACATAAAATGGAATTTACCAAGAAACTGAACAGAGCATCCGGACGCATCAAAGTTAAGATGGATGGATGGAGTGATTGAAGGCTTTCAAGCTGGTAAGCCATATCTTCCTCGTGACGGGAGGAGGAAAAGGAAAGAAAAAAACTGTATTCCATATTGTGTTGAACATTAAGTGTAGTTGGAGTTAGCCACAGATGTTGTGCATCAGGATTTTGGATGTGTCTCTTCCTTCCCAGCAACTTCGGTGTACCATGACTTCCATGCCTCCTTGTAATGCCCGAAGAGATCACTTAGAGCTGCCACACCATTAACAAAACCCATCTTCTGTCATTTAGTTGCTGCAACAGTTATATGTAAAGCATGATATGAGTGAAGTGTTTCATGGCATGCAAGACCCACTCATGGAAGCAGAATGACAGTATGAATTAAGCAGCTATATTATGCTGGGACTGTCGTATTAATTGGGAAAACTGACCATTTATCGTTTATAATCCCCTGCCAGATTAACAACTAACAGGAATTTTCAAATTCAGTTGATGCATAGGCATCTGCAGATTATATATTAGCAGAGGCTAGCTTCAAAGGTAGCAAAAACTTGGTTGAGAGTTGAAAGCATTTTTTAGTTTTACTTAAGATCTCTAACTATTATAATTATGACTATCAAAGTGATTAGATTATGGTTGCATGTGCTTTATGAGTGGAAACACTATTTGAAATTTTAAAGTTCCCACCCCAGAAGGAACAAATTGAATAGATAAAATTGGATGCATGAGTGTTATAACACCTCGCTAATATACTATGCACAAAATAAATTGGAATGATATCTGTGGTACCTTGATTGCGATACTGAGGACGAAAGGTAGAAGCCAGGTTCTCCCAGTCTTGAGTTTGTCTTTCATTCTTATTCCCAGAATTTCCTACTCGAAGCACACCTACTGGACTGAATGGGCCATATACAAAACTCTTTGCACTTTGTTTTGGTTGCTGTTCTGTTTCATTCCCATCATGGACATTTTCCAAATTGCTGTCTTTAGTATGTGTTGGCATGTTTACCGTCTTATTGGAGTTCTGGTCAACTGAAGACTCCACCTTCATTCTCTTTGAGCACTGGTTTGTAATATCCATTCCAAATATTCTTTTCTTTGATTCATTGTGAAGCAAAGCAGTGAGAGGTTCAGACTTCGGTTTTCCTCTCCATCCTAACCACCTAAATGCTTGTTTCCTGCTCTCTGGATGATGAGTCTGAATCAATCAAGTAAACTATGAGTCAATTAAAACAAACAGATGCAACATTTAAGAAAAGCTTATTTGAAGTAACCTTAACAGATATTTCTACAAATGCATTCAGTATTTACCTTCTCTATCAAGTTCATCGAAGAAAAGACATTTGCAATGTCATACAGTCTTCTTACTTTTGCTGTAGAATCATATTAATTAAAGTGTTAGTTCATTACTTTACTGTTTCAGTAGAATTTGCCATGAAACTTATGTACATATTTAACAATGGTAAAGATTAATTACTTCTCATATTGGTCGAGTTGTGGGCATCACCCAGCAATGCCCTTGCAGCATTATCAAGAGTGATTAATTCCACCTAACAAAAAAATATAAGAAATCAGACCAAATGAAATACAATTGGAAATTTCATGAGACAAACAATATGAGAATGTCCCCTTACATCTGAACAAAGGAAAAGCTTAACAAAGTTCTCTGTGAGCTGTGCTAGAGATTTCTCTCTTCTGCCGTCTAAGAAACAAACCACTATATTGGTCAGTATAAACAGTACACAACACGAAATTATTGGAGAACATATATTTGACAATGCTAGCTAGTTACGGAACAGAACAAGAGTTACCATTTTTGCATGATGAATTTTCTTGGCATTCAACTTTTGTAGTTGTGGAAGACCCTCCATTTTCATTATCACTTACATCCTAGTCAAACAGCAAAGATATAAATTAATAAAAGACTGAATAGTGAATACGATTACAAAAAAGAGAGGAAATATCGAGAAAACTATAAACAAATAAATAAATTGACTCCTATTTTTCCTTTCTGTTGTGGCAAATAAGATAACCTAACAGACTAACAGTGGAACACCGAGTTGAATAAAGTTATGCCTAATACAGTGAGTTACTGTCACTCAATTTTCCAAATCCTAAATAATGAAAGATCAGTAATTCAACAATTCTTCTTTTTCATTAATTGTCTGCAGCTTCCCACACATTACCAAGCAACTGAATAATCTAAAGGGAACAAAGAGAGATAAATGTAACATACCTTTGTGACATTGAAGCAGCCCGCAATGTTGAAGTTTTCTCTGAAGCCTTCACCCTGGAGAAGAACCAAACCTTAAAAAACACGAGACTTTCTCATCCCAAATAAACCTTGAAATGTGTATAGAAGAAAAGGCGAAGAAGAAGGGTATACCTTTAGCCCCTCTAAGGCCCGGGGAATTCCTGCATAACCCTTCCAAGAGTATTGGTTCTTTGCTTTTCTAGCTACAACCTGAATAATTCAAAAACCTAATCAGCTCCAGCAATTCAATTTCACAAGGGTTTTAGATAGAAAAAAAAAACATAAAAACATTTTTCAAATGCCAATAAAAAAACAATACAGTATAAAATAAAAGAGTAAAGGTATTACCCCAACGCTCTCCAATATATTGACTACATCGTATATCCTACGCCGCTCAACTCCTGCAAATTTAAGAACATATTCATAACTGGAGCAAAACAAATCCAAGAAGCTGAAGGTGATCAAACGGACAAAATCAAACCATTGTATGAAAAAAAAACATACGAACCCAACAAATAAAAATCGATTTTTTCACAATGGATTCGATTGTATAATAGATCGAGATCTATGTACGTACCTAATTTGCTAGCTGCGTCGTCGAGTCCAATGGATTCGATTCCGTCTCGATTGTATAATTTCAAAAAACTGATGAAAATAAAAACCCATAAACAGTGAGTAACACAAATGACGAGTCTGAAAAGTGAAAACCCAAAAAAAAAATGGAGAGAGTGTGTGGTGGGGGCGGATTGATTACTTAGTGCACAAAACCCCTAGCGACTTTTCTTTGCGGCTGTAGGAGTGCAGCCTGGTTTCAGATTCTTGAGAACTGAACGGCGAGGCCATTAATCCGTTGAATTCAATCTTCTTCTTCCTCTGTTCTTGATCTTCCCGATTATGTAGAGGAACGATTTGGTTGTGCTTCTGGCTGCTACAGCTACAGCTACTGTCTCTGAGACATAAAAACCTAATGAAGAGAGAGAAATATTAAAGAGAGACCGTTAAGGATGGAGGGATGTGGAATTGTTTGGCGGGTTTGTAATTTCAAATAATTAAAATTTTAATTGTGGATCTATATGTTAATTTTTTTTTTATTTTTTATATGTTAATGTTGAATTGTGAGTGCTTGCCTTGCGGGGATTCAATATCAGATCTGTGGGTCGGCGGTTTTGTTCAAATTTACCAGTGTGCCCTTATTTGGCATTCCATTTATAGGGTTTAGGGAGGAGTATTACGAAAGGAATTTTGTAGGTGAGAGTTTTCTTTTAAAAGGGGATAAAATAGAAAATAGAAGGTGAAATACCCAAAGACACCTCGCAGAGCTCCTTCGCCTCCTAGGAGAGCTTCACGTCTCTTATTCGTAAGGTTCCAAAGATAGCAACACACCTCTCATCCACGCTTAAACTCCCTCCTCAAGAAGCCTCCAATGCCTCCAAGGATCTCATGAAGAGCTCTCGCACCTCTAAAGCTCCCTGTCTCATCGGGTCACATCTATGGCTCTCCGGCTCATTGTGTCACGTATAAGGCTCTTTATGTGAGCTCACACTGTCACACACCTTTAATGTTTTCACCTCATCGGAAAACCTTGAGGGTCCCCCACTCCCCCTGCCTTACTAGGTCACTTCCAAATTTTCACATCTTATCAAGACACTATGATGTTATCCAAAGTGGAAGACGTTTTTAGAGGCTCGACTCCATCCCGCTAAGCTCAAAAGGAACACAAGAACTTCATATCTCATCAAACACCCACAAATGATGCTCACATAAGGCTAAAACTCATACGCCTAAGTGTAACCCAAAGCAATTCTCACTACTCCAACAACCAACCCCTTGATTTTGGATTCTTAGTGTCTGCACAAGGGTACCACACCATCAAGAGTATACTTGGTTGTGCGTCTGGAAAACCCTCTTGGGCTTAAGAGTGGTAATCTACTCTAGTCTATAGGAGAATCTAAACCACATCTTGTTAGGGAAGACTCTATAGAGAATTTTATAGAAATAAAGTAGAGATAATAAGTCTTTGTGTAATGAGGATCCCTCCTCTAACCAAGGATAATGTATTTATACTAACAAATCTACTTCACCACTTATCGTTGTGTAGTTGGTTGTTGGTGACGTACTGACGTAGGGTCTTCTTCGGGGCCTAAAAGAGTGTTGGATTTTTAGCTTTTCAGGTACGCCATCCACAAACACCGATGAATTTCACAGCTACCATATGTCCTTCAAGCATTTTGGGTATAATGGATCTCCTAAAAGGAGAAACTTGAAGGTGACCTTGTAATATGTGGAGCCTTAGAGGTGACTCGATAAGGCGTGAAGCCTTCGAAATGACATAGCAAGACGTAGAGATTTGGGAGTGATCATGTGAGGAGGGGTCATCGGAGGGAACCCGATAAAGTGATGCGCATTGAGTCAAAACACACATTACACATGTATCATTAACACATGTATTGTAACAAACTAACGAATATTATCTAACGTATTGTAAATACATAATTGATGATTCATGCATTATGAGACTCGAACAAGAAACATTCAAGGGAATTCGAATCACATAAACCGTTGGCTCAACATGCTTTGGCGATGATTCATGCATTATTAGGTAGCGTTCGTTTAAGAAATTTTAATTGAATTTCAAGGAATTGAGTACATGTTGGATATTATAAATTTGCAATTATTGTGTTTGTTTATCTTTTTTAAAAGAGTATGTTTGTAATTAAAAAAATTCTTTTTCCTAATATTAGTTAAATAAATCTAAAATGTTAGGAATTGAAATAACATGATTGATTGATGTGTTATTTTTAAGAAAAATAAGTTATAAGTAATTTAATTAAGTTAGGAAAGAAATATTACTTTCACCATTATTAAAAAAATGGTCTCTCCGTCCCTGTGACGTGTTCTGCCAACTCTTGGCAGTTAGGGTTTTAATATTTTGACTTCATTAAAGGCGGCGGCGGCTCCACTTTGATGGCTACGGTGATCTAGACGGCTACATCGTTTCCTGTTCTACCATACTCTTCTGCGATTCTCTCGGTTTCCCTACAACGAGTCATGGCAGAACAGATCGCGACCAATATGGGACTGTTGTCCTTAACTGAAGAAGACGAAGGGGGTCTTGAAGTAAACCTGGAAGAAGAGATCCGCGCGGAAAAAGGACCGGCGAGATGGAGAATAGTAGGACGATATCTGACTGATGCTTACATCAACTTTGATGCCATGGAGGACATGATGGCATCGATCTGGAAACCTGTTGCCCGTATGCGGGCCTCAGAACTGGCGGATAATATGGTCGGAAGAGGGGAACAACGCTTTATATACGAGTTCTACAATGAGAAAGATGCGAAAAGGGTGGTAGAAGGAGGCCCTTGGACCTTTAACAGACACATCCTTCTCTGTAAACTCCTCGAGGCCGGTGATGTCCCGGCCAAGGTTGAACTGGTAACAACAAGCATGTGGGTGCAACTCCACGATGTGCCCGAAGGTTTCAGGACGGAGCGAGTTTGCATGAACATAGGCAACTACATCGGTCAATTCAAGGAAATGGATCCGTACAATTTTACTCGCAATAGATCCTCTTATCTCCGGATCCGTGTCCTAGTCGATGTTCGCAAACCAATCAAACGGCGTATGCGAGTAAAACCGGTTGGCGGTGACTGGCATTGGGTCAACTTCAAATACGAAAAGCTCCCCTACTTCTGTTTTTACTGCGGAATCATGGGCCACCATGACGATCAATGCTCAGATCTCGTTAAACACCCTGAAGTAGGCGATGCGAGGGCGTATGGCACATGGCTACGTGCTCCTGTGAGGAAAGCCGGCAGTGGTCGCGGAGCCAAATGGATTCGCAGAGAGGAGGATGATATTCTCATGGCAGCGTCCAAGCCAATGGAGACTGACTCAGTTGCAATCACTCCGGATAACTTGGCAGAGAAGGAAGGGGCTGCGGGCCTCTCACTAACGGACAGCAAGAGAAGAAGGTTGGATGAACTACGAGCAGGCTCAAAAAACTTGTCACAGGCAGACTGCGAGGAGCAGGTCCGCCCATCCCAATGAGTACCCTATGCTGGAACTGCCGTGGACTCGGCAATCCACAGGCAGTACGAGTGTTGCGTGATCTCGTAGGGTCTCGCAAGCCGAAATTGGTTTTCATTATGGAGACCAAAAGAAACCGCAATCAGTTAGAAAAAATTCGATCAGCCTTGGGCATGTCAGGTTGTTTCGCCGTGGACAGTTGTGGAAGAAGTGGTGGATTGGCCCTCTTTTGGATGATCCCGGGAAGTGTTAAGCTTCTTAACTTCTCGAGCTCATTCATCGATGTCATTGTTACCTTAGAGGAATGGGGTACATGGCGATTTACAGGTTTTTACGGAAGCCCCGATAGAAGTCGGCGTAACGAGTCCTGGGACATGCTTCGAAATTTGAGCGGAAGGAACGATTTACCTTGGCTTTGTGCGGGAGACTTTAACGATATCCTTTATTCTCATGAGAAGCAAGGCGGTAACCCGCAACCTCTATGGCTATTGAGAGGTTTCGGGCAGGCAGTAGAAGACGCATGGCTCAACGATCTCGGGGCAGAAGGTGGAAAATTTACCTGGAGGAGAGGATCGGGTCCAAACCCATCAATCCAGGAGCGCCTCGACCGCGCTTTCGGTTCTGCCAGCTGGGTAAGTTCGTTTGGTAATTGGCGCATATATAACTTACCATTTGTTTCATCTGATCACAGGCCTCTTTTCATTGATCCGATGAAACTTGAGGAGGTCCGTTCAAGATCTCGTTTTCGTTATGAACTCAGCTGGTCAAACGACCCGGAATGCAGTAATATTATCCGAAGAGTATGGGAATCGGGCACCAGGGACGGTATTATGGATCGACTATATGGGGTTGGAGAGGCGTTGCATGCATGGAAGGGCTCGGCTGGTAAATATATCCGTCTCGAAATAAATAAAGCCAGGAAACAGCTAGCTGCAGTTGATTCATCAGGTACCGAGTTCGACTCGGCCAGACTACGCTACCTCTCAGCACTGAAAAAACAAGAACTATTCTGGAGCCAAAGGGCAAAAACGAGTTGGTTGCGTAGTGGTGACCTTAATACAAAGTACTTCCATGCAGCTGCATCATTCCGGAAGAAGAACAATCATATACCCCAGCTCAAAAACGACACAGGTGCATGGGTCAAAGCTGACAACGGCCTGGAATCTCTTGTTCATAACCACTTCCTTCTTATGGGCTTATCGGAAGGAGCCAGTCCGGAGAGAGTCTGTGATTACGTAGAACGTCGAGTCTCAGATTCTCACAACATTTGCCTGGTCCGCGACTTTGAAGACTGGGAAGTCAAACATGCACTAGATGAGATGCACCCGGAGAAATCACCGGGACCTGACGGTCTTTCTCCCGGGTTTTATCAAAAACACTGGTCGATCGTTGGGTCGGCAGTAACGAAGGCATGCATCAGTAATCTCCGTCGACTAGAGTTCCCGGAAGGCTTCAATGATACTGTCATTGTTCTAATACCAAAAAAGACTAAGCCGGAAGGAGTCCGTGATCTCCGTCCCATCGCGTTATGCAACGTCATATACAAACTGGTCTCCAAAATTCTTGCGAACCGAATCCGAGAGATGATTGGCGATGTTATATCTGAGACGCAATCAGCCTTCATCAAAGGCCGCTTAATCACTGACAATGTCTGCATCGCCAACGAGACACTTCATTGGATCAACAGGCAATCCCAAGGCAAATATGGATGGTTGGCCCTAAAACTTGACATGGCCAAGGCCTTTGACCGAGTCGAGTGGTCATACTTACAAGCAATCATGGAAAAGCTCGGGTTTGACAGGAAGTTTATCAGCTGGGTTATGCTATGCGTTACTTCCTCTCGCTCTCGCATTAATCTAAACGGCAAGCTCCTTCCATTCTTCAAACCGCAGCGTGGGATTCGTCAGGGCTGTCCCCTCTCCCCGTACCTATTTATTTTGTGCGCCGAAGGGTTATCACAGCTTCTTGTTCGTCAGGAATGCTCTGGAGGAATTCTGGGATGTAGGGTCACTTCCGAATGTCCGCGAATCTCTCATTTACTCTTCGCGGATGATTCGCTTATCTTTTGCAGAGCCCGCATTGAGGAAGTTAATCGCCTCCAATCAGTTTTCACAGACTATGAAGTCGCGTCGGGGCAAAAAATCAACATGGACAAGTCCTCTGCTCTCTTCAGTCCAAGCACCAAAACTCCGGATCGAAATACGATATGCACAGCCCTGGGTATCCGGCAAGTCGACAATCTCGGCACCTACCTTGGAGTTCCAGTCGGCATTGGCAGACGCCGGCTATCTGTGTTTACTCATGTTCTGGACAATGCTCGTTCACGCATTGGAGGATGGAACAAAAAGATGCTCTCAGCTGCCGGAAAAGAGGTCTTACTCAAATCGGTCGCCCAAGCCCTCCCAACTTACCTCATGAGTGTCTACTTACTTCCGAAAAGTATCAGCGATGATTTAGAAAAATATGGAACGGGTTCTGGTGGGGCTCCAAAGGTAATGGTAAGCGTGCAATTCACTGGAAAGAATGGTCTCGTATGTGCTCCGGCAAAGCTTTCGGCGGCTTAGGTTTCCGGAGCCTCCGCGAATTCAACCTAGCTCTTCTGGGAAAACAGGGTTGGCGATTAATCACGGCTCCGAATACCCTCTTTGGCCGAGTCTTCAAAGGCAGGTACTTCCCACGCTGCTCCTTCCTAGAGGCTCCCATTGGAATCAACCCTAGCTACACATGGAGATCATTCCATGAAACCAAGAATCTCCTCCAAGCTGGTTGTAGATGGAGGATTGGTGATGGTAATACTATTCGCGTATACCATGATAACTGGCTTGGGAACGGCGAACATATTCCCTGCGCTCCTCGCATCTTGAACAGCAACGCCAAAGTTGAGGAATTGATAGTCCGTGGAGGTGGAGAATGGAACGAGCCGCGACTTCAAGCAATCTTCCCAGACCCGATCCGAGCCGACATTCTCAAAATCCCACTCGGATACACTCAGCGGGCTGACGGTCGCTATTGGCAATGGGAGGTTTCAGGTACATACTCTGTGAAGAGTGCATATAGATGGTTGAAACCGGTTGCGGTATCTGATGACATTGGGAAAATCTGGAAATTTCTGTGGAGAGCCAATGTCCAACCCAAGATAAAGATATTTTGGTGGAAAGCCCTCTCCAATTGCCTCCCTGTCACGTCGCGACTTGTAAACAGGGGTGTCGATGTGGTGAACACTTGCCCGATCTGCAACTCTGCTCCTGAGACTATTGAACACAGCCTCCTCCACTGTTCTGCAGCTCTCGATGTCTGGAATCTGATGGGCATGATGGGTTGGGTTAGAAACTGCTCTGATGTTTGGGATTGGTTTAAGATGGTTGAAGCCAATTCCCAGGGTGACAATGGATCAAAGCTACTATATGCAGGCTGGAGCATCTGGCGCCGCCGGAATCTAGCTGTCTGGGAAGGCTATGTCCAACTTCCGGAGGTTGTAGTCAGGGTGGCAGATGACACGAGAGCAGGCTGGATCGCTGCATGCTTGATTGAGGAAGGTGCAGGACTGAGACCTCTAGTTCCCCGCCGGAACAGTGCCCCCACTACCTGGAGCAGACCCGAGGAAGGCTTCGTTAAGCTCAATATTGACGGAGCCACATTTGGCCTCCATGGGTTCGGTGCGGGTTGGATTCTCAGAGACCATCTTGGTCGCCAGTTAGGTGGAGGCTACCGGAAATGGGACACCCCTCCTCACTCCTCGGCTCCTCGGCTATGGTAGAAGCAATGGCTATCCGCGAAGCCTTGTCCTGGATCAAACCTCTCGGGTGGCGCAACATTATAGTCGAAAGTGATGCACAACGAGTTATTTCAGACCTCGAGATAGGGTCTGAAATGAGCAGTCCGTACGGCTTAATTATTAGTGATTGTCACAGGTTATCCTTATGTTTCGAGAAAGCTATTTTCTCCTTTGTGTATCGATCTGCGAATGTAGTAGCTCATAACCTAGCTAGGGCTTCTAATTCTATGTCTGGTCGATGTTCCTGGGTCTCCCCGGATTCTCCCCCGGCGGTTACCCGCGATTTGAGTATTGCAATACATTAATAAAGCTTCCTTTGCTTTAAAAAAAAACTACTAAATTGAACAAACCCAAGTGAGAGCGAGAAGGACCAATGGAACGGACTGGTTTCAGCCTTTCACATTGGTCAAAGTGGGCTTAATTTTAGAGCTTTGTTCAGGGCCTGGCCCAATTATATTTGGGCTTTGAGTGGACTCAAGCTATATATGGGTCTACTAACATATATTGTACTACTTTTGGACCCAATTCATTTAACAATGGTTTTTGCTAGTCAATAACCCAATTGCACCCACTACATACTCTAGGTCTATGCCCAATTTTATTTTATTTTTTTGTTTAGTGCCACAAACTTTATTACTTTTTAGAAAGAATATATATAATTTTAAATAATTAGAAGTTTCTTTATATCACTAAGTCAAATGTGTTATAACAACCTAATGCGTGGATCAACTTGCAAGCGAGAATCGTTCTAATTTAACATGATGTCTTGCATTCCAATTTTAGAGAAAATAGTTGCACTGAAACTTGATAAGAAGAGTTTTGTTTTCCTTGTGGTCTTTTCCAGCTCAAAAGGGAATTAATTTAGGTATGTTGTGACTTAAAAATATTGATCTTGTGTTGATTACAGACCCGCTCAGAACACCTTATATTAACCAAAAAAATTGAGAACTTTTGTTCAAATCTTATTTTAAACAAATATTTTATTTTTGCTATCATATAATAATTTAAAAACCGTTTTTGACATAGGATCAAATCGATCATGAACCAATTATGATAATAAATAAATAAGTTTTGTAAGTGATTTTTTAGCCTATAATTCCAAATTCTTTACTAACTTTATTGCTCCATTTTCAGACTTTTCTAGCTACTTTTGAGCAGAAGTTGTATTGTTGATCAATTTAACCAAATCACATATAAATAAAAATTTATTACCAATCTATTTTCTTTGTTTTCTCTTGCACTGTCAATTCTTCTGTTTAGTGAAAAACAATATATTTGCTATCATATACGCATGAAAGTTACTATATATTTTCCTGTATTTGGTCTAAAAACAAAGAACAAGAACTCAAGAAAGCTCTCCACTAATTTTTAATTTACAACTTCAAATTCCATGAATCTGTACCTTTCATTTATTTTATTTTATTGTGTTTATTTCATCTCACTTTTTTCTACATATATTTGAAAGTGAATCATATATGCTTAATTGTGACTGCTTACATATATAATATATATTATTTACTACTATAAATTAGTAAATTAAATCTCCTACTGTGTTGGTTCAAAAACAAATAAATAAAAACAAGCTTTTGGTTTAAAATTTTAATTAGTGTCATAATCAGAAAATCTTATGCAGATTCAGTTTGCGCCGGCCCTTCCATACAACATCATAGTTACTAATTTTATATGTTTAGTTTATGATAATAATATTTGTGGTCACACTCCATACTTTTTCTGTTCTTTGAATATGATTATTAGGTGTTAGCTAGCTAATTATTTCTACCTATTTTTAATTTTTTATAGTTGTTTTGCTATTAGTTTGTTTAATTATATTTTACATTAGGTCGGTTTGTAATTTCAAACTTTTCTATATCTTCTTGTGCAAATTTGTGTCACCATTTACACACACACACATATATATGTGTGTGTGTGTATAATATATATGCTACAAATTAGAGCTTTTAAATTTAGATAGATCATGTCAACAGGGGATTGTTTTAGTTGTATTACTTCAAAAGTTTGTAGATGTAGTTAAAAGAAGTAAAATGTATACAGAGAATGAAGAGTTTGTTTGGTACACCTACATTTGAACCGGAGATATATTTAATACGAGTCAATTGTATTGTGTTATTTTCTTATTTATCATAACCAAATCAAATTCCGTGGTAACAATACATAAGTTTGTATTATTTTAGTAAAAAACTTGAGTAACTATAAAGACATCAATTTTTATGCTAACTTCAACAACTCGGAGATGCTTGGACTTGGTTCTCTCGCGAAAAAGAAACATTTCGAAAAAGAAAGAAGATAACCAAACATCAATGGATGTGCAAACCTCCCATATTTACAAACCTAAGTAGTTGTGTCTAGCTATAGCTTTAATTAAAGATAGTACCTAAACACTATTTTGTTGTAGTTGCTATTAATATTATTGTACCTAAACACTATGTTGCTGTTGGTATTATTATTTTATTCATGCAATTTGGTCATAGTTTTATCAGTTTCATTACTAAAATATTTAATATATTTAATATAATAAAAATGTGTTTCAAATAAAACTTGATCTACATGTGAAATACAACTAATACCACATGTTGAGGAAGTAGAAGAAGTAGAGGGTACATGTATTATTTAGAGAAAGTGTTTTGTACTTAGATTTTGTTTTTCGACAGATTGTCCTTAGATTTTAATGCACATTCGTGCATATAATTTCATGAAAACTTATTTTTATTCAAAGTTATTGGATTATTTGGTCAAATTAGAATAGTTATATCTTTCAATGATGTTTTTAACTTTTTATCTTTCGAATTATGTTCTCTATGCATTTTTAAAACGTGCGATTAAACTAGCGCTTCCACATCATATGTTCTCGTTGCTCCTACTAAGCTTAACCCAATTTCAAGGTTCCATTAATGGGATACGTACCCTCCTCACTAGTTGATTATGATTAATACACATGACATTTGTCTGGTGTGCTAGTGCAATTGCAAAGGATTAAGGTAAGTTTGGATGAATGACGGTTGTTTGAGTATTGGTTATACGACTGCAACCCTTGCTGAGATATGTTCTCTCATAGAAGATTTTTGCCATGTGACTGGGTTGAAGACTTGAAACGAAGTAGAGCTATTTTAGAAGTTAACGTTTCACATATTATCGATTTGTTTTATTTGTTGATTTTTCTTAAAAATATATAATTTTGAATAGAGGACTCGTGTATACCTTAATGTGAGAGGCGTTTCTTGTTTTGCAATAATACAAGGTGATTGATGTTTTGGCCGTAATAATTAACATTTCTAATAGATGTTGCTCTATGTTGTTGTATCTTTCTTGACACTCATATTATTTTGTTTCAATTGATACTACAAATAACCTACTATATTATTTATCATTATTTACATAAAATTGTATGACTATTAACATAAAGTCATTATCTTACGTCGTATCAACAAGTTGAATGTTTGAAATGAAACTTTAGTTTCAAAAGAATATTCTCGATTGAGTCCAAATTCAAAACAACAACACGCACCATCCATTCACGACCTATAAGTTTGGAACACAATTATAATAATTAATTAATAATAAATTGGTCAATTTTCTAACCTTTTGGAGTTAGTATACTAAACTTATATTTTAAGAAACAAAGTGGATAAGATAACAAAAACTTTGTTACATTTCATGGTGTCTCCAACTTTACAAAACTCAAGAAACAAATTTACCAATATCAAGAAGAAGAAGTAGAAGAAAAAAATGGTCTAAAATAAAAATAAAATCAACATTAACTAATTCACCACCAAATGCTAGAGCTAGGACTCGAACTCGTACTCTCCGACGACGAGCTCAAGCTCAACAATTCCTCAAGATACTCCGCTCCTAAATCCTCCAAAACCACCACATTCTGGTTTTGTGTCTTAACCACCACGGCGGCGCCGCCGCCGGATTCTTTGATCGCCACCTTCCCGGCGGCGCCGGAGCTCTGTTTTCTCGACTTCGACGATTTCTTCCTCATCGAGTGCCTCTTCTTCAGCTCTATCACCGGCGAGCAACCCTCCTCGCACCGGTACTTTATCTCCTGCAGCGACTCCCTCACTACCGCCACCGGAAAATTCAGCACGGCGGCGTCGCCTCTGACGGAAAATGCGGCTTGATCGTACGCCAGCGCCGCCGCCTCCGCTGCCGCCGCTTCCGTCGCTGCCGGCACACCTTTTGCCTCTAGGTTTTTGTTTGGGTAACATTCTCTCACCTTCTTCATGCTGTATGCCAAATTATTAATATCTGGAGTAGGACTTGTATGTATATGTACAGTATCGGATTGATTGGCAATTTATGATATTTTATTTCTGTTAGGTCTTGGCCATAGAAATGTTTCTACTTCGATCCAATTTGATGTGGTTATTGTGGATTTGTTTTGTTTGTACTGCTCAGTTGTGTGATAGTTGAATTAAGTCGAGGATGGAATGAGAACAAATTCGTGTTTTTTGTGTCGTGTATACACTATACAATTATGCTTTGACAAGGCGAGCCTTTGATAAAAGGAACTGGCTATGTATAAGGTTACATAAACTTTTGTTGCACTTTTATAGTTTTATGTGATCAAGTTTGGACTTAGATATTGCTCCTTTCTTAGTTTAGCAGTTTTAATAATTTCTTTTGGGAATGAGAGAGTATTTGGATTGGCTTATAATATTATCAAACCTGATTATAATCTACTAACTTGTTATATATCTAAGTTACGTGTTTGTTAACTTAAAAACTTACTATAATCTCTTATAAACTGCGAAAAATAAGTTTGATTCTCCTAGCTTCACATTTTACTGATTATAATATGAAAAATGAGAAACTGGTTTGACCATATTAGTGCCTTTGTTTTCCTTATCCTTTGTAAGCATTTGTATCTAAATAGTTGATTGATTATTTTAAAATTTGATTTATGTTCTCTAGTTGATTATAATTTCTATTGTAATGTCTATATGAGAAGCTAATCCAAACACCCTTTGAATTTGAGGTTAGGACTGTATGCCCAGGGGTGTTGAAATAGGAAGTGGCACATGTTACCTGTAATCTGTGATGGTCATTCAATTTGTTGATTGAATATATATATATCACAAATTTTATCGATCTCAAATGACAAGTAACTTTTTTTTTTGTAATCATTTAATTTTTTTTAATAAAGTGTTAATAATTTGGTCGATTTCATTTTCTAACATTTTTTTTCTTTTTGTTTACCTAATAATAACAATTAGAATGAAAATGATTCTCATTACCACATTTTAATTGATATAAACAACATTATATGAAAATGTGAATGGCAATAGGAATGAAGAGAATGGGATTCCCATTCCCATCAAAATTTTAATCCAAATGCAGCCTAAGAGTATAGGGAGGAGGGGAAGGGGGCTGTCCTCATTTGCACATTTACTAAATCACCAATCTATGAATACATTTTTCTAATTGCTATAACTAGTAAGTGCGGTATATTTCCCTGTTGTATTTTATTTTAGTTCCCTAGGATATGACTTGTTTCCACTGTGTAATTGACGTCGATCATGCTACAGTAATGCCAGGATTCCAGTTGCTCATTGTGATGCTGGTGCAGATTTACCTGAAGATTTGATTGCTAACATACGACGTTTACCAGGAAATGTTTTTCAACCTGATTCAATAAAATACACTACCAAAGAGTACCATTTTGAGTTGAAACCTCTTTTCTCAGCTTTTGAATTGAGAGCTTTTGCCATGACAACCTTGAGGTCATTCTTAATGTTCTATTTACCTCTGTTGGAGCCTCGGACAAACCAGGAAGAGGACGACGATGAAGACTTTTTAAAGGACACTCCAGAAGAGCGTGTTGATTTGGTAGTTCCCTTCAAAAAGTCCGTCAAACAAATTATTCGTGAGGTAAGATGTACTCATTTGCCAATGCTTGATTTTTATCTATCGGTAATATATTGTACGACCAGTTTTATCTATGTAAACTTCATATTAATCATGCCTTTTAATCCCAGTTACCTTTTTAAAATTTAACTCCCTCTGATGTGTCATTGACATCGACTGGTGGGAGTACTAATTATCATTCTCTTTTTTCCTTGGTTGAAATGGCCTGTGAAAACTACACATTATTGTACTAGGACAATATATAAACTCATCAACCACTGTAATAAAAATTTGTGATAGGATTTGATATGAAATTCATTATAAGCAAATATATAATGAGTGATTGTTATCAATGTGGAAGCTGTTACCTGCTCTATCATTGACACTCATTATAAGCATGAGTTTTAATGGGTGATTGTATGCTCTCGCATCAGTGAGGAAGTCGTTACCTTATCAGTCATTTGGTTTTAGTAAATGGATCGACAAGCCAAGAGTGGCTGGCAGTATTCTGTTGTTGAAGTGCCACTATGTGTAATAAGCTGAATTGCACAGTAAGGATATGAGATCTTTAGTTCCCCAAGTGAACTTTTAGATCAACTGCATGATTCTACAAGAAGTATATCCTAATGTTCACATCATTTTTTGAGACTTCAGTGACACATTGATGTGTCATATTGAATAAAGGCTGGGACTTTGAAGCTAAAAAATTCTGGTTTAATTCATGATTGTGGTTAAGCTTCAGGAGAAAAATTATTCCATGTTTATTACTTGGGGCTGATTGCTTTTACCTTTCTTTCAGAAATTATTATGACATACAGGTATTTTACCTCAATTTGTATACTTAATTTGGAGCTATCACTTTGCTTCTTGTTATGAGTTTTAGGTTCTGTTCATGTATACAACTCAGCTGGTATCATATGTATTTCAGTTTTAAATAAGGATATATTTACATCAATTGAATTTTATATCTTGTGTCATTTTGCTACTATTTAAGATCTGTAGACAATTAACTGAATCATGTCCAATGTACTACCTCAGACCTCTGTTGTAACTACAAGACGGGTTCTAGAAAGAATGGCTGTTCATTATGTTTCACAGCGGATGGCATGGAAACTGCTAAAAGGTTCTATTTAATCTATTTTTGGAAGAAATGAATTCTATGCTGCTAGTCTTTCTCATCAGATGTTACAAATAACTGACGGCTTTGGTCAATATGTACAGATATCCCCAAATCAGCTATGCGCAAGGCTGACAGAGGAATGCCTACTTTGGTTTACTTCTTTAAAGTTAGCAGAACGACTTTCAGAGGTTAAAATGTTTATATGTGTTCTTCTCGTTCAGTGTGATAGGCTGCGTAAGTGTCGAGACTCACTATTCTGGTTTCTCTTTTATACGTCTAAGCAGGACACTTTCTTGGAGTTGCAGCGTCATGGCTTGTACAAGTAGGCCTTGAAGTGTATCGATTCTGCTCTGGTGTGATCAACAATAAAGAGTCTGAAGATAGTGATGAGCTTGACTCTGCTGCACAAGTTAAAGTGCTTGGGAAGAAGATCTCATGTGTTACTGTCAGGTGTGGATCATCACTAGTGTTTGCTTCCATCGGTGCAGGAATTGGTGCAGTCCTTTTCCGCCCTTCTCTCGGCCAATGGATTGGTAAGTGGATTGCCTATTGTTAAAGCATCAAGTTCAACTCTTTTGTGATTTAACATTTTGTCCGTGAAAGAACCTTGCATTTGTTTTGTAATTCCATTATTCACTATTTTTCTTTCGTGCAGGCTGTGCTGTTGGAGATTTGGGAGGTCCGGTTATTGTAGCGTATTGTCTAGAGAAAGCTCATTGGAACTTCCCGAGCTCAGGTTGAAGTTTTGATATTTTCCATCTCCAAATTCAACTGGTGCCCCTCCGGACCTGAATATTTGCAGCAGCAGGTCTGATATTTTCCCCCAAATTTCAATTCGTATTTTAAGCTGTACTGATGGAAACTAGCTCCTTTTAAACGCTGTGAAAGCAAGTATTGAAGATGATACACACTTTTTGCATACTAATAAATGATCTGAATAGTCCATTTAGCATATTATTTGATGGACAAACAATCGAATTAATGTAACCAAATTTATATCTTCTTTCTGGAAATTTGCTTGCATTCAGAATACTGTGGTCGTTTTCATGATCATTTTAGAGTAATATCTGTGTCGAGAGTAACAATACATTTGTATAATGTTACTTGAATGTGAGGCTCAAGTAGATACATAGTTGAAAGTTCGTTCGTTTACAAGTAAATGAAGACAGTATAGACCTAATCATCTATGCCACAAAACGGACGAACTTAACAATATTTAGAAACCTATAACATACCTAAACTCAAGTGTCCCATATCATGACCACAGCTATTATGCCAACGCCTAGCAGTACCGCCAGAAACTTGTGATGGGGCGTGTCTACTGAAATTCTCTTCTGGGGCGTGTAACCCTTGGATAGAAGATGGTTTATCGATACGTAGATGAACACTCCGCAGGCTAGACCCATTGATATAGCAAATATCCAATCTGCAACCGAACCCTCAGTTGTGGCATCTATCACGATTCCTATGGCCACGCCTATTGGACTCGAAATGGCGAATGCAAAAGCATAGGCCACACATGATAAGAGGGGGCGATTTGGAATCATTCGAAGGAGAGCTATTCCCATTGCAATGGCTGCAAATATCTTGTGTAGACAGACCGTCCACAGAGCTCTCCAAGCATCATATTTCGTCTCTGCAACGCCAATTGCGATGCCCTCAAAGACGGAGTGGAAGCACAAGGCAACAATCAACAAAATGCTATCTCCAAATGAACTAACAGTTGACAGAGGAGAGATTGATAAATGTGAAGATGAGCCATTGTGACTACTTTTTCCATGCTCAAGCCCTCCTATAATCAAGTAAAAATGTGTTAGAGAATACAAGTTACTGCATTGCGTTGAAGTAAGACAGAATCTACAATGCCTAATTGTTGTTATTATTTCAATCCAAATAGCTTTACACTTCGTGTAATATATAATCTCAAAAAGCAAAATGGTTGTTCAACACTTCATCTAATTATTGACAGTTAGCAGGTCACACCTATCAACTCCAATTGCTAAGTAATACTTAGATTGCAAGAAAGGGAATAGCACCAATCATCATACCCAACAAACAGTTCATATAACTAACAAGTAATGAATCAAAAGAAACTATTAACCTTGAGCTCAAGCATAATTCAACCTTCACATTCCCAATCCTATAAAAATGAAAAAACAACAACCTAGTAACCTAAAAAAGAACAACCTATCAGTAAAAAACAAGCTCAATGTCCTATCTTGGACTTGACCAAACCCCATCAAAATTGTGAACTGCAAGTTCGAACCCAACAACTAAACTCCACAATTTCCAGGCAAAGAGAGAAAAAGATGGAATTTTTAGAAACCCAACAGCACAAAAGGTCAAAATATATATACCTTGAAGCTCCACAGAAGTAGCAGGAGGTCCAGTGGCCACTTCCTTGCCTCTGCCATAGACAGACACGACAACGCAATCGGCAAGCATAGTGAGCAAATAGCCGGAGCAAGCGAGCATGAAGGCAAAAGGGTACTCCTTGGAGGTCAAATCCCCAAAAGTCTCGTTAGAATCGCTCAGAAAATGCATGAGCGCCGTCCCCAGAAACACCCCTCCGGCGAACTGGGTCCCCAAAACCAGAAACCCCTCTTTCCACTTGAAGAAGTAAGGCGACACACCGCCCACGAAAGTCCCCACGAAGACGATGATCAAGCACCAAATCTTGGCCACAATCAACGGCCTTGATTTCAGGTCGTGGGTCTCGGCCTCAGCCCCAGAGTCGCCGCCGCCGTCGTCATCGGGGTGGGCGCCGCCGTGAGCGGAGGCGAAGAGAAGGAGGGAGAGGAAGAAGAAGAGGAGAAAGAGGAGAGAAGGAGAAGACATTGAAAATTGTGGTGTGAAGAAGAAGACATGGAACTAGAAGGGTATATATAAATATGGAAATTATAAGTATTCTGGTTCGTTGTTGTTGATGTGGTTGCTGTTGGATGTTATGTTTGCTGTACTGCGAAGATTGACAGAGAGAGATGGTTTGTACTCTGTTTTCTTCTTCGGATTTATTGAGGAAAATGTGTAATTTCAAGGATAGTCCGTGACATTACAATCAGCGTACCGTTCCATTTTCGCGCGCGTGGTGTATTTGTGGAATGTTTATTGTTACGGCACCAAATATACAATTGGTTGGTTTAGTTTAGGTACAGAGAGAGGGCAAAATGGGCACAGTTTTAACTTGGGCTTAAAAATGGGGTTTGGGGAATGGGTCAAATAATTTGCTAGGAAGACTTGACACAGTTTACATCACAAGTCGTCACACGTAGATTTTTGGATAATGATGTTCAGGAAAATCTCTTCCATTATTTTGATTTTTTATTTATTTTTGGCATGGCAAAAGTCAAGCCAATTAGGTTGTCTTATGAATTTGGGTTGCACATAAAACACACATTGTCTACCATGCAATATGGGACTCGAAGAGTGCTTTGCAGGCTCAATAGGGCTTTGTGAAGTGATGTTTGGCGGCTTTTGATTCTTGATCGAGGCTTCAGTAAGATATTTTACTCAGACTCATTCTAGTCATTGCCCAATCCTTATTTCAACGGTCCATTTTGAGCCAGAAAATCAAGAGAGACGTTTGTTTCATTTTGAGGTAGTGTGGATGGCATATGATGATATTAGAATGACGACTTGACAAACTCTGTGATAGTTTGAACTCTTGTGATATGTTTATGTTTTGCAACATATTCACCTGTAAGCATTTTATTTTGACAAACTGATTGTTTCGCTCAATTAGAAAAATTTATGTTAATTGACTTTATGTGGTCCTTAGTCAGAATGAGCAATTCTGGTTCAAAAAATCGTGAAAAGAAGCTCGTTTGTTTGGGAGCATAACACAAAAGTTTTCTATTAGAGTTTGCTCACTTCTAAACGACGAAAGAAAGTGAACTTCCTTCTAAACAGTAAAGGTCAGTGGGTGGATGACCTATATATGATAAAAACACATGGCTCGTACCTACTTTATAAATGTCTATAGCCCTAAAAATGAGGATGATTGAGGCAGTAGTGAGGTTTTGACTGGTTGAAGATAGGGGGCAGATGAGATTTCTGTGCTTGGTAATGGTATTATGGAGGATGAGGTCCTCAAAGCTCTATGTTCGATATGAAACCTTGGAAGGCTCCAAGACCGTTTTCAAGCGGGATTTCACCATTAGTCCTAGAATCTTAATGAGAGTGTTCTTGCCCAGATCGAGAAAGACAATCTCTCTATAGAAATATTTCACACGGACATGAACAAGACTCATCTCATTCTTATTTTGAAGATTGATAATCCGATCAATCTTAGCCATTTCAGGGTTATTAGTCTATGTGAAGTTTCTAAACCCAAGATAAAACTGGTGAAGCATGACATATAAGACCTATTCGAGATTGGTAATCGGTTTAGTGATTTGACCGGTTTAATCATTACATACAAAAGAAATGACCATGATTCTTAATTCTCAACCCCATTACAAAATTGAAATTAAAATAAAAACTAATCAACCCATATGCACAATGTCATGAGACAAGAATTGTATGCACATGAGACAAGAATTGTCTCATTCAATGATTTCACGTACACATATACACTGTGTCACTATGAGTAAACTTTAATTATAAAAAAAAAAAATTGTCCTACTTGTATGTGTTCATTTGGGCTCACATATGAGTTATGAAACAATATTAATTCCCAGATCTTGGGCTTGCTAAATAAAAGTTATTTGGCCCACACATAAACATGTAGTATTCTTATGCATGACCCAATCACGTTTTCTAAAACATAATCCGGGCTCAATCACATTTTACAGACCAGCCCTTTCTATGCAATTATAGGTTCATGCGGCCCAAATTTAATTCCATAGTGATATATACAATGTTGCTCATCAATAAAAGGTTGCTAGCCCATAGATAACCATGCAAGATCCAAGTTGCACAAGGTCGGGTTCATCACGTAAAATTTCAGATCAGAATTCGCACAATTCAGTGTATTTATGCATAAAATCCAATTCGTCCCTAACAATCTGAAACCGACTCGACCCGAAATTTGACAGCTATGTCCATATTCATCAAGAATTACTCATTATTACGCATTTGACATTTCTGAAGCTGAATTTCTGTGGGCTGATTAAAAACAAAGTCCAAACCATCCCACTTTTGTTTCCACTTGAGTCCCATCAATCAAATTTACCTGAAACAAAACCCATGTAAATTGCACTTTGGTAAGAGATTTTTCTAGAAAATTGGACTGTTTTGAAGTAAGAGGGTCTTGAATTGGAGTCGTGCACACTCTATTTCTTTCCCTAAACAATAGGAAAGCTACAAACCAGCTGCTACTTCACATTACTATTTACAATATAACTCTCTCACAAACCACAGATTTGGGTTGAGTTTTGAAATTTGAAACCCATACCAGTTGTTTCCAATTCATTAATATCTAAAGCGACCACCAACTACTACAATTAAACCACTTGGCCTCCATCATTGATTTTTTTTGCCTTGCCACTCAAGAAACTCCCTGCCCTTTCTAGATATCAAGATCTCATACCCTATATAAAGCCTCACTCCCCAATTTGCTCTTCACAAACAAACAAACAAACAAAACTTGTTTTGAGTCTCTTACACATCAAGAATTCAATATGGCCTTAAATTGGTTTCTAAGCTCTGCTTTTACACAAGTTCTTGGCCACAAAAGTGGTACTATTGAAGGACATGGTCATCAAGAAAGCTTCAAGGGCGCAAAGGAAGTTGTTGCTGCTCGTACGTCCACGATTGAGACCAAGAAAGAGGGCTGCCCGGCTTCCGGAAGCTTCCAGATGCCTCTGCATTACCCGCGCTACAAGAAGGCGGATTACGAGAAGATGGAGGAGTGGAAGGTGGACATGCTGCTCCAACAATATGGACTTACTTTTGATGGCACTCTTGATGAGAAAAGGGCATTTGCAATGGGAGCTTTCTTGTGGCCTGATCAACTTTAAGCTACTAATCAAGATTCAAGAAGCACTTATTAGAAGAATTTGTAATATATATCAGCAGCAAGTGATCATATATGTATGTACTTAGGTATCAGTTTTTGAAATATGAATTTGAAGGTCTAGAATTGCTTAATTATTGCTCAATATTAGTATTGAACTTCTAGATGATCTGAAGAAACTTGCAACAACTAGGCTTGAGATTTTCCAAAAGCTAAGCTTGTGATAAATTGTGAGGCTGAGATTGAATTTGTATAAGTTTTCCTTAGCGCGTAAGAAAATAAAAAGATTGTAGCACTCCAACAAAACAATTCCAAAGTAAAGTCTCTCCTGTGACAGAATATTCAAAGTAAAAAAAAGACAGCAAAAGGAAGCAAGAATCACAAGAAAATGAGTTATTGGAGGAAGATAGCAATATGCCCTGAAACTTTGTATTAGGAGGGATCTTCTTTACATTCTTTTAATCTTTACATCTATTACCATACAGATTCTTTCATTAGCTTCAACCATATCAACTACTTTAATTTGGTCATACAATCTGAACCCACAAACATCTTCCAAAAAAGGCAGCAGCTTTATGGTTTAATTTGGCTAATACTCCCTCCGTCCCAAAATGGTATATTTACTCTTGTATCCTTATGATTATGTGTTAAGAAATACTAACTAACTTGTTATAAGGATACAGTATGTCGGGGTTTGGCATAGACCTCTACCTATAGATTAAAATTGTCCGATTAGTTTTTGAGTTACACAAAATAGGACCCCACTCAATGAGATTCGAACCCATGAACTCTCATATAGAAGTGTGTGTTTTGAATCATTGAATCATCCTAATTGCAGCCTCATATCAACTATCGTCGGAGCAATTGGCTTAAGGTGTTTGCTCTTCCAGAGATCTCAGGCTCGAGTCTTGATTGGTACACTTGCTTATCAAAAAAAGTTGCAGCCTCAGACAAACCCTCAAGTTTTTGTATCATTGGCCCCAGCAATAGAGTCACTTGTAATTCCTCTACCACAAACCTCATCCACAAGATCAATTGGGTCTTAAACTTAAATTGAGTCTTCATTTTCTTTGTGGTGCTACCCATGCCTAATTACTCTGTAGGGTCCATTTATATATGCCATTTATTATCTGTCAATTACAATTTCAGTTTTGTTGGGATTTTTATGGAGGATTCTGTATGGTATGTGGCTAATATGTATGGGGTGCTAGTATATATGCACAATCTCTCTTGGCCACATACCCATTTTGTTTTAAGTCTCTCTCTCTCTCTCTCTCCTTGGTCCCTCCTTGGTCCCAAGGAGCAAGTATAGTCAACAACTATACATAGTAAACATGTAGAATACTCTTACCTACAAAGTTGAAAATCAAAACAGTAAAGTAAATTGGAATTAAGTCTTCCAAATGGAAACCTTGATCATCACCACACACAAATTCCTTAAAGGTTGGTGCTTCCTTTTCCAAACCATTAAAGTGAATATTCTTTATACACCTCCATTTTGCATACCATCAACAAGGGGCATTCTTGTAATAAAAAAATCCACTTGCACAATCAACTGTATCAACCACCTATATAAGGAGAAGCCTTCATGCAAGCTCAACACAACAATTCTATCTTACACTCATAGCTAAATCTTTCTTGACTCAAACAACAAAACACCCTTCCAAGGTTCATGCTTGTCCACCATAGCTTCCTCCTCCAAATATTGCTTCTTCATCAGCCCAAAAAAAGAGCCAAGTTATGGAGCAATCTCCAAACCACCAGAAGCAGCTCATCAAATCCCATTTCCTTAAAAACATTACCAAATTGCTGCTCTCAGTTTCTGTCTTCTCTTTATTCTTTTCTCACTCATCTTGGCTCTCTTTCAACTTGTATGCATTCCTCAGCCACAACTTAGACAAGAACTACATATTCCTCCTCTTCAATGGACTTGTGGTCTATCTTGCAAAGACCTCTGGTCTTATCAGCTCTGCCTCCAAACACAGCCATTTCAATAAGGCTCATGATCATTATCATTATCATTATCATTATCTGGATGGTCTGAAACCCGAACCGTTGTTGCCGGAGGCAGAAGCACCATTTTTGGAGAAGTATGTGATTGATGAGACTAATGAGTCTCATCAAGAAGTTGTGGTACAAATTATGACAAGTGATGAGTGTGTGATCCAAGAAGCACTGGAAAAAGAAACCAAAAAGTTGATTGTGGAAAAGGAGAAAGGAGTAGAAGAAGAAGAAGCTGAAGAAGAGAATGGGTCAATGAGCACAGAGGAACTGAACAAGAAATTTGATGATTTCATAAGAAAGATGAAGAAGGAGCTCAGGATTGAAGCCCAACAACAACAACTGATCATGGTTTAGTAGTGGTCATCAAATCTATAAATATCAAAACAAATAATAATCAGCTTCTCTTGCTAAAAGGCGATACTTATAATTCACTCTTCAAGTGTATATAAATATGCAATGTAATGTAGACTTATAAGTCTATTGTACCAAACATGTATCTGAAAGTTAAATTTTATAAATGCAGAATTGAAACATGTCTAAATTGTTATACTCCATGTTTTGTACAAATGTTATTTTAATGTTTATGCATTCAACACTTGCAAATTAAGTTTTGCTCCTTCAAAAACATTCTTGTGAATTAGAGATTGATGTTATACTAATTTACGAAAATAACCATTTTGATTGAAATAGGTATATGAGCTACGAATTTTGTCTTCCGACTAATTTTTGGTCAATGTCATTAGATTGAATATCATGACATTTTTTGGGGTGTAAATCACTTATTTAATCCAGTTCGAGTATTAGCCACAATTAAAGGTTCACCACCCATCCTCATAGGGGTGTGTTTAGTGGGATCGGACTTGAGAGCTCTTCCTACAATCTCAGCCTACGTTGTCAACTGAACCACAACCCAATGATTATATCATGACATTTTTGCTTTCCTATAATTAAAAAATAAAAAAATATTCTTATTTAATTCCTTTAGTACTCCATCTTCTTTCGGTGGTAAGGAATCGATTCGTAAGAAATGTATAATATTATAGAAGCACACATTAACATTATTGTGGGTGAAGAATATATATGAAAAGTATTGATCCCCACAAAAAAAAAAAAAAAATCAACTTGACTTGTCTGCAAAAGGAATCAAATAATTGAAGTTGGAAGTACAAATGTCAAGAATTACCACCCATCCCAACCCCACAGAATCTGTCCATTGAGTTCCCAATTACGGAGCCAAATCCACTTAAAATCTAGTTACTTTTTGCATTCCTCTTTTGCATCAATAGGAAAATGAAAAAAGCTTTCCCAAAATTAGTCACAAGAACTCAAGAAGGACAATGAAGATTGATAGAATCTTGTTGTAAAACGAGATATCAAGTTTGAGTTCATAGTACGGTTTTATTCAGATTGAATTTGACTATCAAAGGCGTAGGGGAGTCCAACATACTTGTACTATAAAGGTGGTCGATTTGAGCATCTTCAATATTGAAGAAGGAAACACCTAGGTATAAATGATTAATGCTTCATTCACGATGGATTAACCTCTCAACAAGATCATAAGTCGACCAGTTCTTAACTAGTTGGACATAATTATTATAACCGAATACCTATTACTAAAGGACCTACCGACCACGAGATAGGACAATTGCGCGCTAGCCAAGCGGAAACCCATATGTGTTATTGGCTATAGGAAAGACAGCAAATAAAGAACACGACCCAATATCCAACAAGATGCTTTGCCAGACCTTGTAGATGACATTCAATCGCTACAAATTATAGTCACAAGGACGAAATGACATAATATTCCCCTTTTCATATTTGAAAATGAGTTGCTTTAAGTATTTTTTTTGTTTATTTTAAAAAAAACCATCATATTAGATGATAGATATATTGGGATCCATGGATTTGCTGGTGTTTGAAAACTTGTGACATAATTTGCTTTTGCTTCAAGGTGGTCATGAGATATGCTGCGACAAACACTTGCTGCGTGAACCGGCCGGTTGCATAGTTGACATCGAATGGTAGTATTGGAAGTTGTAGATGTGGGGTTTCGCCACTGAGGTTGTTGGTTGAAACGATTGTTAGGCCTCCATGAATGATTGTTGTCGGTGAACTGTGAGACTCGACGAGTATTGCGAGAATTCCGATTGTTGTTGAAAATGGAGGCCGGTTGATGGAACTTGGTAGCAACAACGGCAGCGATTGGAGATGGTACTTTGTCTTAATTTTAAACTTTCTAGCTTTCTAATCCCAAACATGAACTATATATACCAAAAAGAAAAAATTAATCAAGATACAAGAAATTAACAACAAAATAGAAGTGTGATCAGCAAGTTTTACTTCTGATATGAACCCAAAAAATGCACGAAAATATCACTGAAATTTGAATCCAACTAGAGATCGATCAAAATATAATTGTAGAAGCAAGTATAAACAGTACTAAAACCCTAGAAAAATGGTATATATATTTATAGGAGCCACTCAAGATCACATCATGCAACAACCGGAGCTCTCATTTGGCTTCGGAGAGTAATTAGTGGCCTGAGGCTGCGGTTGTTGAAACTGAGGTTGTTGATACGCTTCCGGTGGCGGTGGCAGCTGCCTATATTGTGGCGGTTCTGGCAGTGCCAGTTGCGGCGCAGGCGGTTCAAAGAATGGCGGCGGTTGAAGCTCACCAACCAGAACAACCTCCAAAATTTGAGCAGATAGTCCTCTAAACGTTAGGGCTGCAACAATAGTTCTGGGGTCTACTCTACCTTGAACATAGGCCAGTCCTCTTCTGGCATCTAACCTAAAATTATACACTCCTACCAAAAAAACAAGAAACTAAATTATGGTTTTCAAATTCATAATCAAAACATAAAATTATTCAAAGAAAAAAAAAATTACCTTGAATTTGTCCTAAGATATAACTTGCAGCAGTCTTGCATTCTTCACACTCTAAATTAAATTTCAAAACACAAGTCTGCATGGAAAATAAAAATTTAAGTAAATATAAAAAAGAATAGAAATACATGTATTTGTCATTACCATCTCTGCTACGGCCATTGCGATTTTCGTTGGAAGACAATGCAGAAAAGTTTGTGAATGATTTTGTTTTTATAGTGGAAAGGTATAATTCAGTATGGCATGTAATTAATCCATAATCTTCCTCATTTGAGAAATACAGATTTTTTTTCTTCACATTTTGACTACAAAATTTGATCTTTTTATGAAACAAATCTATAGGAATAAGAGTATATCAAGCAAAAAGTAGTAAAATTTTCCATATTTTGTCCAACATAATATTCCTAAAATCACTCCATTAACAATGTTACCAGTTTCTACGACAAATCTAAGATACTAAAAAAAACGACTTATTAATTAATTCCTTAACAGTTTTCGACCAGAAAGGTCTAAACTGCACAATTTGACAAATTAAGAAACTTGGTTCTACCACCGTTAAAAAAAAAAGACACTTGGTTCTACCAAAAATTAATTTTGTATGTGCGAGGATGTTCTTATACCTAGTAGAAGTAATTAATTGGCCAAACCCTATATTTAATCTAAATTAATGAAAAGAAGAAATATTGGTCGAAAAGGCTTAGCGGCCTTGTAAGTTAGGCAATAAGATAATTCTCCCAATTTTTCATATCTTCTTTTCACTATGCTCAGTAACATTTGAATACATAATGATCTCTATGACATAAGTGTGAGTTGAAAGTTTTAGCAACTTTCACAAATTTATGTACACTTAAACTATGGGTTAAGGCCCTCACATCACAAATTAGAGCACACCGTTACTTCAAATTCTCATTCGAAACCCCATGAGCTAGGGAGCATGTCAATATTTTTTTTTATCAGTTGAGTTACACAATTTAAAGAAAAATTAGAACCTCGAACTCGAGACTTCAAAAGAAATCTAAAGCAATTTAACCGTTTAGCCTAACATATCTTGGTTAGGATTATACAATGTTAATTATAAACAATAATACTTGTTTTTTAAAAAATAAATAAATAATTAAGCATACATGATATACTCCAATTGTTCTCCCACCTGGTTTCCTAGTTCTTCTAGCTAGGTATAGGATTTATGCAAAGTAACAATTCCTATATAAATGTATAGCTTCTCCTCCATCTTTTAATCATTATCATAAAATCATAATGACGATTGTGTCTGTTTATGAGGATAAGTTGTCATTGTTGATGGTGGAAACTCCAATTGTTCATCATGACAACACCTTTGCTCTGTTGAGTAACCAGAAAGCTATTGTTAAGATATACTAATTATATAGGTTTAGGTTTTACAAATTTATTTATTATTTACCAAAGCAGGTTTGGCCAAACGGTTTAAGCGCTTCGGATTTTCTTAGAGGTCTCAGGCTCGAGGAAGATGTAGCTTCTTGCTATGAAAACTGCAGTTATGATATCATCAACCCTCAGATACAGTATAAGGTGCATCAAGAAGTTAACGGAGTGTTTCATGGCAATAGGTTTGGGATATTGAGTGATGAACATTCGTTGAGCACACTGGACATAAAGAAGAGCATCAAAAACAAGACGAAGAGAATGAAGATGAAAAGGAAGGCCGCGATAATCAATAATATTCATATAATTAGTACTCCGAGTGAAGAAGAAAAAGAAGACGACCAAGAATGGAAATCAGTTTGGAGGAAGAAGAAGAATATTAGTAGTGGTGATCATCACAACAAGGTAAAAGAAAAAGAAGTAAAAGAAGACGAACAATGATGGATTAGGGTTACAAAAGACCGCTCCAACAAATGTATTATCTTACTAAAAATAATCAATATTCGCTCAACAATACAATTAGCTTAATTCAATGATTGAATCGCAGTGGCTAGACCAGTCTTAGAAGATGGACGAGGCAAGATGGATAATTTGAATCCCGAATTCAATTGTGTGAAGAACTCAAAAGTAAATCGAACAATAATATGTTGTTTATAAATCTGGAGTGCGTCAATGCCTACTAGGGACCACCCCTACCTCCACAATTGAATATCACATATGTATAAACTTATCATTAGTTTAATCTTGTGCACATTCGAAATTATAGTTATTTGCTTTTATTCTAAAGTGTATAAAAGTATATTAGTCATTTGACTTTGTATATTTGTACAATTCTTTATGCATTTTTTTGTTTGCATAAGATTGTCCCATATCTAAATTAATCATTATAGAAACTAAAACCAATTCATTTTCCCTCATGATTACAAAAACAAGTGCACACAATCCATTAGTCAATATATATTGAAAAACAAAGTTTTGTATTAGCATAAACATAAATTCTTGGTCCTCCAAAGAAATTGACAAATAAGTATGTCATATATATGTTAATCCTTAGAATAAATTAACACAAACTATTGACAAATTAAGCAGTGAAAGTAGCTAGGTAGAATATGAAGTTATTGAAAGCTTGGTATGTATTAGACTATTAGGTGATAAGATAAATATTGGAGTGTATTAAGAAGGATCACATAATGGAACAACTAGAAGGTGCCGGTGCCGGTGCCTGTGCCTGTGCTTGTGGCGGTGCTTGCGGTGGTGGTGGTGGTGCAGCTAATGCCGGTTGTGGTTTGGGAAGCTCTCCAACAAAATTCACGGACAAAACTCTAGCATGTTCACCGTTAATAGTTAGGGATTGCACTAGTGTGTACGGGTGTACTCGACCTCCAACCTCCACCGTACTATTTTCCAAATTTAATGTGATCGAATACACACCTGCAAATAATAATAACAATAATCATATAAACAATTTTTGTCGTTATAAGTTTTTACTTTTTGTGCAATGCACGAAATAAAAAACTAGTAATAATAAAACACCTAGTTTTCTAATGCAAAATATTATGTGTGTGTATATATATATATCCATGAGTTTTTTCCTTTTTAAAACAAATATATGTCCATAACTTTATATATAATCAAACCAAATAAGTTCCAAAAAATATTAGATTAACAATTCATTTTTTCCAGGAGAATGATTCAAACATCTATTAATTTATTCACATGTTTTTTGTTCATTTGTTTGATATAACTAATGAAAATGTTAAGAATAGAAAATTGAGATGTTTTAATGTTTAATATATTTTACAATTTAAAGGGAGAAATTATATATTTATGATTGTTAGTATAAAGGTTGATGAGTTATACACTAATAAATTGTAAGATTTTATTATAATACATCAAAATGTAATATAAAATTAAAAAAGAGGAAAAAGAAGACATTTTTGAATACTTTTAACAAAAAACATATAACATTTGTAATGAACTCTGTGCAATTTTAAAACTTTTTCGTCTTGTATCCTAAACATTCTCATTATTTTTTTTTAAAGAAAAACTAGAGCTTCTCATTAAACCATTATTAATATCAAATACATATAGAAAAATACATTTCTTTTTGGGTAGGTTATAGATAATTCATAACTAAATCTATAGTTTGTGAAGAAACGGTTACTTTAAAATCTTTTTTCATTCACAAATATTGCATTCATAGTTGCATTACTTATAGCTTACTTGTTCGTAGACAAAAATCAAACTTCCATCGAAGAGAAGCAAATGAAAGGCTTTCATAAAAATTCTCAACCGACGTATGATATGAAAAGTAATAAAAAAAAAAACTATTAATATATCATATAAATCGATGATACGTATTATCATAAACTAGAGAATAAAATTGTGCCGTTAATTAATTACAAAAAAAAAATTAAACATGAGATATTGAGATCAATGTACCTTGAATCCTGAACAGGATATCATTCACCCTCTTTCTACACTCTTCACAATTAAGATTATGAACCCACAAACGACATTTCTAAGAAAGAAAAAGAAAATATTTAATTAGTGAAAACAATGGTAATTATATTTAATAAATAAAAAAATAATAATATAGGGACATTAAGTAAAGATTATTAACCATCTCTGCTACATGAGATTGAAGAGCCATCGCCATTGATAAAAGCTTTTTGGTAGATCAAGTCCTGAGGAGGTGTAGAGAGACTTGTGAATTATGGTTTCGTTAAAATTATTAATATTGGGTTCCTTTATATATTACAAGTTTCCAAATCCACAAAATTAATGAAATTAAATCCAGATGGTTGGGAAAAAAAGAAGGTAAATACAGCCATGCAAATATACATTAACATTAATTTTACCATATTTGAATTACAAAAATTTGGTCATGCCCACGCAATGATGATAATAAATGTAATAAATATTTGTTTAAAACAATTGAAAAAATATTACATTAATATATTATTACCATTTATTTCATATCGGGTTGACTATCTATATATCATGCCCAAATTCTTAATTTATATTGTTACCATTTATGTTGAATTCGTAATATTGATTGCCCTAGATTTTAGTTCCGTAAAATATGAGTACCTTTCAGCTTGTAAAAAAAACAATTAAATCTTTTAAATTAAGATTATACTGCTATTATCATACTATCCTTAAAAAATTATGGGTAGAACTAATTTAATTTGCCAGAAGAGGAGCTCTAAAACGAAAGTAATTAGCTGCTTGATGATGACTATAATTTATATGTATATTATTATGATATATGAAAGTTATGCTAAGAATATCTCATATCTTAATTTGTATAGGGTGATCGACGGCTATTGGCCGAGCGGTATAGCTAGGCGTTTAGGTGTGAGTTGTAATAATGTGAATTCTGAGGTCTCGAGTTCGAGGTACCTCTAAAGACGTTGGGCTTAGGTGTGAGTTATAATAATGTAATTAATATATAACAACTTTTTTTTGTTTAATTTGTATAGGGTGAAAGCGGAAGTATCGGTGGGTTAAGAAAGGTAGTAAGTAATGAATTAGCTAGCATGTGAACAAAACATAATAATGAGAGTTTTTGGTTTTGTACTATAGGTATTATAGTATAAAAAGAAAACCGTATTACCAAAAAAAATAAAAAAAACCTAACCGTTATTCAGTACGTACCAAAATAAGAGTCTCACTTACTATTTAGAAAAAAAAAATTAAAGAAAAATTAGTTAGTGGTGTATATTTTTCTTTTATCCTCACACACATGTGTTGTAACAAATTTAAGATATACTAACTTATCATATGGAATAATTGATATATAATTAATGCATAACTATCTTCCTTAAATAGAAACAAAACATTTATTTTAAGGCAAAAGTATAATTATAAAGGAATAAGGTTAGAATTAGTCATGTACTAGCCAAAACGTTGGAGTTTAGTCCTTGTACTATCAAGTGTTTAGGTTTAGTCCAAAG